>CM053793.1:607711474-607963974 GCA_028749045.1 Cupressus sempervirens
GCTCCTTTGTGTTCACATATTCAGATTTAACCTTTTATCTTGAACTAACTCTCTCAGAAAATGATACTTGATTGCAATGTGTTTTTTTTTAGTTTGCATCACTAGATTCTTGGATATGTTGATTGCACTTGTGCTATCACAATATATATCCACTGGGTCGTTGATTTCTTCCTTCATTCCTGACAATAGTTGCTTGAACCAAATTATGTTGGAACAATTAATTGTTGCAACAACATATTCTACCTCTGTTGTAGACTGAGAGATGCAATTATGTTTCTCACTTGTCCATGATACTAACCTCTTTCCAAGAAAGAATACTCCTCCACTAGTACTTTTCCCTTCATCAATGCTTCCAGCCCAATCATATGATTTTCTCTAGGATTTGTAAAAAATCTTGCAACTATACCAACTACTAATGCAATATCAAGCCTTGTGTGCACTACATACTGAAGTTTCCTAATCATGGATTTGTAGGTAGTCTAATTTACCTCCTTTGAATCATCATTCTTGGATAGTTTGTGTCCAATAGACATAGGTGTTCCAATTGGTTTGGAATCATCCATTCCAAAAGTCTTCAATATCTCCTTGATGTACTCTAATTGAGTAATGTAGATGGCATCCTTCATTTATGAACTTGTAAACCAACAAAGAATTTTATCTCTCCAAACATTGACATTTCAAATTCTTGTTCTTTCCTTATTTATTCAAAGAATGATTTATATAAGTCATCATGACATGTAAATAAGATATCATCCAAAAATATTTTTGCTAACACTATCTTATTTTGTGGTCCTTATTTAATATACATATTACTATTATCATTTGATCTTTGAAAACCAATCCTTACCAGATATCCATATAGCTTTCATACCATGCTCTAGGAGCTTGCTTTAGACCATAAAAAGCTTTATGCAGTTTGCAAACCATGTCTTTTTTGTTTGGATCAATGAAACCTTCAGGCTAATCAATTTAGATGTCTTCTTCCAAAATTCCATTCAAGAGAGTTGATTTAATGTTCATTTGATACGCTTTGGATCCTTTATGTGTAGCATATGCAAGAAGTGTTCCGACTCCTTCAAGTATAGCAACACGATCAAATGTTTCTCCATAGTTTATACCTTTTTATTGAGCATATCCTTTATACACTAGCCTTGCCTTATTCCTTGATACTTCACCATTTTCAATCCATTTGCTTCTAGAAACCCACTTTGTACCAATTACATTTTTGTCCTTTGGCCTAGGAACAAGAATTTAGGTATTGTTCCGTTCAATCTGCTTAATTTCTTCATTCATTTCTTCTATCCAAATTTTATTATTCAAAGCATCTTTTATAGTTCTGGGTTCAAATTTAGTAAGCAAACATGTACCTTTCAGTTTGTTCCTTGTCAGTATTCCTCATGTCTAATCTCTAATTATTTTTTGAAGTGCACAATGCCTTCTGACATATCTAGCAAGTATAGGTTCCTTCCTTCTAGATTCTAGACTTGTTTCACTTGGCTCACCATGCTCAAAGGTTCTATGAACTTTTGATCTTTTCTCTGTTCCCACTATCTAAGACTCAGTTCCTTCTGTCTATGACTGGGGTTCCTCTATCTGTGACTTGGCTTGCACTAACTATTGCTCAGGTTGTACTGACTACAAATCGGTGGGTACTACAAACTTAGGTGACTTGGGTAGTGTTCACTGTTGGGGTGGTGTTTTCTATTGTTTCCCAGCTACACTTGCTTGAAGCTTGGGTAAAGTCTCAGGCTCATAGTAGACAAAGTTTTTTTAGTCTTCAGGTTCCTTGTTACTTTGTTCTTCACTCTTTTCTTCAAACTCGTCAATTTTCACATGTACACTTTCTATAACTTTGTGAGTAGCAAGATTCAAACATTTATATGCTTTGCTCTTGTTGAAGTAGCCTAGGAATATTCCTTCATCACTTTTTGCATCAAACTTTCCTTTCCTTGCCTCTTTCGAGATATAAAATTTGCTTCCAAATACTTTGAAATAATAGACATTAGGTTTATAGTCATACCATAATTCGATACAAATAATTCCAATACTTAGTTTACACTCTGAACTTGGTTCCTTCTTAATTCTCTTCAGTTGATATTGGAGTCTTCTTCCATGCCCAACTAAGCTTGATTAATACTAGCTATGCTTGGTTAGAGTGTGACATTTGTGTAACATCAATGACAATATACAATGGAATAATTGATTTCAACATATATATATATGTGTGTGTGTGTATGTATATATATATATATATATATATATATATATATATATATATATATATATATATGTATATATATATATATATATATATATATGTATATATATATATGTATGTATGTATAATTATATATATATATATATATATATATATATATGTATAATTATATATATATATATGTATGTATGTATGTATGTATGTATATATATATATATGTATATATGTATATATATATATATATGTATGTATGTATGTATATATATATATGTATATATATATATATATATATATATATATATATATATATATATATGTGTGTGTGTGTGTGTCTGTGTGTGTGTATGTATATATATATGTGTGTGTGTGTGTGTGTATATATATGTATATGTATGTATGTATGTATGTATGTATGTATGTATTTATTACATATATATACACATATACATTACATATATAGATACATATACATATATCTATATATGTATATATACATATAAATGTATGTATATATAAAAATATATATGTATACATAGATATATCTATATGTATATATATGTAATGTATATGTGTATATATATGTAATGTATATGTGTGTGTGTGTGTGTGTGTGTGTGTGTGTGTGTGTGTGTGTGTGTGTGTGTGTTACTATCAAATTCTTAAACATAATAATAAAATTGATAAGTAGGAGATATTTTTTCACAACAAGTCAAATTGTGATATTGTTATCAGGATTTAACTATTTAGTTTTTTAGTCAAACTCATTAACCGATGTTTCATGAGTAGTGATTCACATGAATCCATCTCTCATGAGAATAAATATAACACTTAACAGTCATTGGATCTAGGTGATGCTTACAAAGATCCAATCAGTGTTAAGTGTTCTATTTATTCTCATGAAAGATGGATCATGTGAATCACTACCTGTGAAACATGGGTCAACGAGTTTGACTCAAAAACTAGTTAGTTAAATCCTAATAGCAATATCAAAAAATAAGAAAATTTAATTGAAAACTAATGAGATTTAAAGATACATGTCTCTACGAAGACATGCCTCTCAATGTCATATATATATATATATATATATAGAGAGAGAGAGAGAGAGTGTGTGTGTGTGTGTAATTTGGAAAACACATAAATTACAAATAGTGTTAGTACATTTGCAGCAATCATTTTTCAACAAGAATGCATAGGATAGAACCCATTAACATAACAAATATTTGTTATCATGTTAAAATGGGAAACTAACTGCTAATCAATTTGAGTTATGTACATTGATTTGTAAAAGATAAATCTTTTTCGGGCATGTAAGAATTGCTCCATCAATGACCAAAAATTACAATTTGAACTAATTTATGTTTGGTTATTTTTTTGGTCATCCATACAGATGATTACCTTAAATTGCATTTTGTATATAACTTTCTTTTTGTTTCCAAGTTTCTATTTCTCATATAAAACTTGTCATTTTGAAGCATTAGATTATTTCCATGTTCAAGAACTTGCCCTTATTTCTCTTGATCTCTCGTTGGCTGCATTTAAGGTATCAATGTTAGAATAAAGTAATAACTTAATTATTAAGTCATCTTTGTTGGAATTAACAAGTAGGAAGTATACTTTTGAGGGGGGGTGGAGGGTAGGGGGTGAATCATAAGTACTAAACTTTAACCAATAAAACTTTTAACTTTAAAACATTGCATGCATAAACATATAGAAATAACATGTAAAGCAAATGCATCCACATAAATACTTGACACTAGATATCATTACCCAAAAATCCTCCAATGAGAAGGTAAAACTGGGGTGGGGATGACACCCACAACTCTTCTTCACTATTGCAGTAATAAAGCTCACTTGTTATGGTTACATATTTTGACCATTCTCGTGATCTGCCCTATGAAAGGCCTACCCTATTAAAGGCTTAAAAAGGATTTTTATATCCTACCCTATTAAAGGATTTTAACACCCTATTAGAAGTGCACCTGGCTAAAGGACTTTTGAACACATGGAATGTCACCTTGTTAAAGGTTTTATACAATGGCTGTTAAACCAACCTAAGTTTATAGGATTTCATTTTGTTGTAGCAATTGTTAGAGAGTACAATAGAATCTTTGATAACATACACTAACAATATGATATTGTTAATTTCATATCATAATTCAGTACATCTCGATACTATCTGATCTGATATGAAAATGTTGTAACCTTGATAATTTGTTCTACTAACTAATTTTGCAATTCTTTTCTTCTTCTAAGTCACGTTTAACTTTATCAATTCACCCCTTTCACTTCCTTCAAATCTTCACTAGAATTATCTCCTTACATGCATTCTCTCTCCCACACTGTAAAGTATCAGACTTCATCTCCTTTTAAAAAGATTTCGTGACTTAGGGTTAGGTATGAATCTATGATTGAGATTCATCTGAATTTCTTGCTCAAATCCTACCATTTTTCTCATTAGTTGCATGTTGACTTCATAGGGAATGCAAATAGATTTGATCTTATCTCTAAGCTTCAAGATATATCCATATGTCAGCTCAAAAATAGTTTTTACATCTTAGTTTGTGAAGGCACAAACTCTTATGTTGATTCTGTGTTGCTTGGCACTTACTAATTACTAATGCTCGATACATATTAAATTTTGTCTTTCTCAATGCTTGAACTTTCTTAGCATCTATTGTTCACTAGGCACTTGAAACTTGCGTGGCATCTATTGTTCACTCGACACTTGAAACTTGCTTAGCTCTATCTATCTACTCGGCACTTACTATTTACTCGACACATGAGTGACTCAGCACTCATTGCAACTTGACATCTATAATATACTCGACATGAACTTTGAAATTTTTTTAAGTTTGTTGACACTCAGTTGTCAAAACAATTCAGAGATCAACAATCTCCCCCTTTGACATGACTGTCAAAAATACTTAACTATACATGGTGAATCTAATCTCCTTGAGTATAATATACATTTTGTTTGGCATATATACAAAACTTCAAAACTATTCAAAAAAATTGTGAAGGACTATATACCTCAAAATATTGTAACTTCCTCTGAGTTAATGTGCCTTTTCTATATCCAAAATCTCACTAAGTAGATTGATTTGTCTCTTCTTATACTCCTTGTCTTTATTATGAATTCTAATACTCTTTATCTGATGTGATATGCTATGTTTCCTATTGTTTGCTCTATTTTCTCTTCTCCTTTCTTCTCTCTATTTATTTTAGAACTCTCCCTTTTATTTTGGCTCCCCCGCTCACATGTCTCCCCTTGCAGATTACGTGTCCTTCTAGCATGATTTATCTCCCCCTTTTTACAATTTCTCCCCCTTTTTGACACTTATGTCAAAAGGTCTATACACTAACTGAATATTTTTCCAAGAAGGTTTTGTTTACTTCCATACAATTATTAGAGCAGCATCCCAATTTTTTATTGCAACTTCTAGGGATTTGATTTGTATAGTTGTCTCTGCTACAAGGTGAACTATGCCATCTAATGTTGAAATATTAGGATCTTTCTTCAATACATTTTCTGCATAGGCTAGTTCCTTTTGTAGAATCTCCATGTGAGGGGTTAGGTCGGCTTGGATTTGAACTAATTTGGCTCTAGTATTAGCCTCTTTTGTTGTCAATACAACTAATTCATTTTGTGTGTGAAGTGTTGTATAAAGTGCTTCTCACTTTGAGCTGGATCTTTTGGCAATTGCATGCTTGATATTTTTAGATTTCTTTCCAAGCTCATTATTCTATGGTTGGTTTCCTATGTGAAGATTGAGGGATCACACAATTTTTTGCACAGTGAATATATATTCTCAAGTATTGTCTTCACCTGCTCAATTTTCTTTGCCAACTCTACTTGTGATAGTGTTATTTCACTAGATATTTTCTCATTCACCTTTTCTTGAAACTTCTTCTCAGACCATTCCATGAGTTTTACATTTATTTCCTAGTCTTCATTAGTCACCCTCTCAATAATTTCTAACAATTGTTCCAATATTGGCTTGGTTTCATCAGGTGCCTGCAAGCTAAATGCATCTAGAAAGATGTCTTTTATCTCAATTAGTGCTTGCCTTTGTTTATACTCATTTCTGAGTATCTTCTACTTCTTCTTCCTCTCTAATGCTTCTTGCACCTCATTAATCTAGTCTATGTTCATAGTTGCATAGTCATACTTTGGAATGACTATTTCTTCATCTAATGTAGGGTCTCCATAGTGAAGTACCCTTGCAACCTTTGTGGAGCTCGAACCTAGTGCTGAAATTTGGAGTGGCATTGCTTCAATTCTCAACTTTTGAGGCATTGTTTTAGGAGTCCGAGTAGTTGGTACATTTACCAAAGTTTGAATTGCTTCTTGCTCCTTTTCCTTTGGAATCTCCTTCTCCTCCTCTAATTTGTCTTTATCAATAATAATTATTTGTGGTAGTGCACCTTGTACTTGTGCAGTAGGAATAGAAGTACCCATCTGTCTTGTTTGTTCCCTTGTTGGTTCCTTGGCTATTATAGCAACTTTAATTGTGGAATCAACCTTAGCTAATAATCTTTTGAAGCTTTCTCTTGAGGTTGTCCACTTGTAGTTGTAGGGATGGTAGAATATGTTTCTTGTGTGGCCACCTTGTCCCTTGTTAGGTTAGCTACTACTTTCTGCAACTCATCTACACTAACCAATATTGGGTTACTGCATAATTGAGCTTGTAATGTTGATTGTTCAAGGATCTTCTTAAGATCCTTTGTAGTCAATGGATTGATGTTCTAGCTAGAGTTGTCAGGAAAATCATTTACTTTTACTTTGTCTACAAGTGTAGAGGTGTCATGTGGAGGGCTTGGAGGTGGCAATTGTGTGTCTTGCACACTCTAATCTATTTGCTGCTCTTCAACAATTGCCATATTATCTTTTTTTTGTGTTTCCTCCTCCATTGTGTTGCCTTTCTTTTCTTTCTCAACCTCTCCTTCCTTATCATTCTCTTCCTCTTCTGCATTATTTCTTCCCTCAAAGGGATATTCCTCTCGTTCTTTGACATTTGTTAGGCCATAAATCAACTTCCACATTTGAGTGGACTTCTTGACAACATCTTCAATCTTATTTTGAAGAATGTTGAAGGCTCTATATTTGGGTGCAACTTTTCTCCCATGCTTCTTGTTGGCCTTAGTTATTTTCCCTTTTGTAAGCTCTAGCATTACTCAAGCCAATGTAGACTCTCTTATTTCCTTTCCCATATTAAGGCAATAATGCCATTTATTTTTGTTGGTGTAAATAAGTATTTCTTATTACACTTAGTTAAGTTTACTTAGGTTTATGCAGTATTTTATTGTTTTGCATTACATTACATATTGCATGAATTATGGCATTTTGAATGCATTGTCATTCTGATCATACTCTCTCTCTCTTTGGTCTACTATGTGCTTGTGTTTGAGTTCTTAGTTCCTGGGTGAATTTTTCCCTTAGGAAAATTCTTACATGGTATCAGAGCAACTTGGAGATTTTCTCATCATATAGCCATTCGAGGCCATCATCTTGCTTCATCACCATAGCCTAATTCTGGAGTATCGCAAAAATTGGGAGTGTCTAGCATCAAATCTGACCTCACCATTGCATCCAAAATGCTGATTCGGTGAAAATTGGCTATATAGCTACCTACCCTAGGCCAAAGTCGATTGTGAGGCAATTTTTTTTGCAAACTGGCACCCGAAGGACCGATTTGCAAAATTGGTATGATCATTTCAGATCTGTACATTTAATTCTCAGATCTACTTTTTTTCATCTGCATCTCTACTATTTTTTCAAATCTGCATTATTTTCTGGAAATTTTTTGGCCATGGGGCCATAGGAGAGATTTTTTGCAGGTGAAGATTAAAGCTTGTTGGAGCAAATCTGGTATTTGCATCACATTTAGAAGGTCCAAAACCCCCCAAATCAAATTTTGTTTCATCTAAATCGAACATCTGAGGAAAATTCTTAAATTTTTCATGTCACCACAGGACACTGTCTTAAATTTGACGGCTTCTTGACCGTCATTTCCAAGCGATTTATAACTGTAGTGATGGCCATTTGACCGTCAAATTTAGACTCGCGGTTTTTGTCCCAAACCTCTCTCCAAATTGTTTTTCAGTTTGACACCCTGACTTTGCGAGCTCATAACTCGAACATCCGAACTCCGATTCAAGTGCAATGTTTTTTGAAATTGGATAAAATTTCCTAAATTTTTTAGTGGTGGTGTTGTTTTCTGGTTTTGGTGCACAAATTTTGCAAATATTGCATTTTTTGGTGATTGTACCTGCATAATCCTACATTTTGCAACTTCAAAAGCTTCATACGGGCACATCTGGTCACTTTTTCAGGTTTCATTTTTTTTGAGAGTGCATATTTTTTTGTCTACTTTCTAGATCTACAGTCAGATTCTAGGGTTGTGTGGACCAATTTCTCACTTTCAAAATTAGGCCTTCTTTGGCATTGTAAGCTTTAGTTCTTTTTCAAAATTGTTGTAAATCTAAGCTATAGTGCTTAAGTGACAAATTTATGCCTTATAAGGCAGTCATAAAAGCAAAATTAGAAAGTCCACTTTTTTCATTTTGACAAGTGGCTCATTATAAACGCACTACTTATAAAGTGCCAAAGCATCTTTTTTTGGGGGGGTCTTTTGATTGAGTGAAAGGGGGGGGGGGGGGGTGGGGGGGTGTACTGTGTTTCTTGTGTCTCTCTATTGTGCACTTTTCATTTCTACATCATGGCTTTTAAATGTTCTCCTTTAACTTCATGCAACTATTCTACATGGAAAGATATTGCATGGAGTAGATTAATGGAAAAAGGATATAGTTTGTATGTTGATGGTACAATTACCAAACCTACTTATGCTAAAGAAATCATTGATTGGAAAAATCAAGACTGACAGGCTTCAGGTGTTATCAGGAGTTGTGTACATGGGGATCTTCTCTTTCACATTAAAAATTGTTCAAACTCTAAAGAAGTTTGGCATAAACTTGAACAGTTGTATGGTAAAGTTGATGAAGAAAAGGGATTTCAAATTGAAGATGATCTACTTCTCTTAGATCCTAAGAATTATGACACAATTCAGGATTATATCATCAAAGTCAATGAGTATAGGGCACTTCTCAAAGATTTTGGAAATCCCATGAAAGATGAGAAGTTGATTCATCATATCCTGAAGAGGCTACCTTCTAAGTATGCCAACTTTGTTTTGAGTTTTAATACTCATAGGTTGACCATGGGATCTCCTTACCAGAAGCCTTCCTTTGATGGTTTTGTAGACATGTTGATTGTTGAACAATCTCACTAGGTGGATTTTGGACTTCTCAAGTCATCAAAGACAAAAACCTTGGTGGCTAGTGATGATCCCAAATCAAGTCAAGGGGGGAAAAGCAACAACAACAAGAAGCAGTGGAAGCAAAAAACACAATCTAAGACACAACAATCATCCTCTCAACAAGGCAGTTCTTCTTCAAACAAGAAGGGAAGTAATGAAAAGAAGGACAAACTCTTTTGTGCATATTGCAAAAAGCCAAATCATGACGAGCATCATTGCAAGACAAAAAGAATTGATGAGTTAGAAAATCTACTCAAGAAGAACAAGATTCAAGTGCTAGGTACTTCTGATGATTCTACTCCAACCTCTTCAAAAGGTAAAGGTCAAGCACTTATGGAAAACAAAAATTCTTCTTCGGAATGGATACTTGACTCAGGTGCCTCTTACCACATGGGTTCTTCAAAGGAAGACTTTTCTTCATTGAAGCAGTCAAGGTACCACACATCTTTGTGAGAGATGAGACTAAGATGGAAGTTGAAGGGAAAGGACATGTGAAAATGGAAGATGGGGAATTCAAAGATGTTCTCTATGTTCCAAATCTAAGCTCCAATCTCCTATCAGTTTACCAAATCACTCACCTTGGAGATGGTCATAAGGTTGAGTTCCTTCCAGATTCAGTGATGGTGCGAAGTCTCAAAGATGATTCATTGGTAGCAGTGGGGAAATTCAATGATGACAAGAGGCTTTATTCCTTCTCCCACTTTGTACCTAAGAGTCCTTCCCAAGCCTTGTTGATTCACTCTACTTCAAACAACTTATGGCATGAGTAGTTTGGTCAGCTTGACTTCTGCTCTCTTCAGCAACTTTGCTCAAAACGCATGTTCAAAGGTCTACCCAACATCAACTTTTCTAAGGGAGAGTGTTCATCTTGTTCAATGGATATGAATCTCAAGGAGAAGTATGATAACGGGAAGTCTTCTCGAGCTCCAGTTGTTCTTCAGCTAGTTCACATGGTATTAGCAGGACCCTTTGCAGTGACTTCAATCAGCCAAGGCCACTATATACTCACATTTATTGATGAGTTTTCAAGATTCACTTGGGTCTTCTTCTTTCATCATAAGAATGAATTGGTTCATAAGCTTCAAGACTTCAAGACTCATGTTGAACACAAGTCAAGGAAAGCCATCAAAGTACTAAGGATGGACAATGAGAATAGTTATGTAGACAAAAGACTTAAGAAATTTTACAGAATTAAGGGGATTGATCTTCAAAACTCACCAGCATTTGGTCTGCACAAGACAGATGTTGCAGCTATGAGAATTAGGACTCTCAAGACCATGGAAAGTTACATGATAAAGGCCAAGTCTCTCAATCCTACACTTGAAGTTGAAGCCATTAGCAATGCTACTCACATACTTAACAGGTCTCCTCATTCAGCCTTAGATGGAAAGACTCCTTTTGAGGCATGGTACGGCAAAAAACTAGTTGTGAGTCACCTTAGAGTCTTCAGTTTTCCAGCATGAGCAAACCTTTCCTCCAAGAGTTGCAAGGCACCAACACCTAGGCCTTGTACCTTCATCGAGTATGAAGACAATGTGAAGGCTTACAGACTAATGGATCTCGAGACACATGAGATTTTTGTGGAGAAGGATGTTCATTTTGAGGAAAGTTCTCCTAGATTATCCTCTACGCCTCTCTGCACTTCATACATAGTGGAAACTGATAGTGACACCAGCAATAGTGCTTCAATAGGTTCAAACACATGGGGTTCTATCAACAGTTGCAGTGCGAGGTCACATCAGTCCAGTCCACAAGCTTACATTGCCACAGTGAAAGGTCCATCACAGCATGGTACATCTCGTCTTCCACCTACAGCTTTAGTTGACTTGGGAGATAGACTTGAGGACATACATCTTCTCATTGATGATGATTCTTCTACAATTGTTGCAAGGGCTTACTCTGACCCTCACGTCCATTCTCTACATGATCAATCTTCACAGGTTGGCATGATTGTGGATCCTTATGAACAGAAATTAGTGGAGGTCTCTTTGTCAGTTGAGGAGATAGACGGTTCAATGGAACAGGTTCAATAGACATCCTTGCCCGATCTGCATTCATTCTTTTCAGCACAGTTGGAAGGGGTGAACTTTAGCATTAGTACAGGGATACTTGAGTAGGTTTCAAGGCCAGCATACATCTTCAAGATTGTACTTTTGGCATTGTTTCTTCCTAAGGGGAAGAACACCATTTTGCATTCATGGACTAGCTTCTTCATCGGAGCAGCTTTCACTTGTTGGTATTCTTCTTTTGGGGGGGAGCCTATTCTATCTCTCTTCCTTCTCTCATTCTCTTATGTATATACTGGATGTATGTCGTAATGGGGGGGTCCTGATTACTCCATCCATCGATGCATCCTTATTTATCTCTCTTTTGGGGGGAGGGTTTTTCCCATGAGGTTTTCCCTCTTTCCTTGCTTTATGAGAGATTTGCATCTTCATTATGTAAATGGGTACCTAATATGGCCTCGTAGCTGGGGACCATTATGCATCTTCATCCTACTTCATAAGCTTAAGGGCATTCCCCTAAGTTGCATTTAAGGGGGGGTGTTGGTGTAAATAAGTATTTACTTATTACACTTACTTAAGTTTACTTAGGTTTATGCATTATTTTATTATTTTGCATTACATTGCATATTGCATGAATTATGGCATTTTGAATACATTGTCATTCTGATCATACTCTCTCTCTCTCTTTGGTCTGCTATATGCTTGTGTTTGAGTTCTTAGTTCCTGAGTGAATTTTGCCCTTAGTCAAATTCTTACAATTTTTAACAATAGAATATAAATCTTCGGGCATTGAATTGTCAAGTTCAAGTGGAGTGCTCTTAAACTTAGCCATCATGGTATAGAATGATTCTTCAACCATGTTTTGTTCTTCCCTACTCAACTTACTAAAATCAGTGTTCTTTAAGCCAGTTAAGTCTAAATTATCTTTAATATTATCACAAATATTTTCTAAATTAGACTTGGTCGCATGACTTACTACTCTAAATTGGTTGTTGTCATCTAATTCAGTCCTTTCTTCATTGGATTCAGGTTGAGCAACATATTTTGTTCTTAGATTCTTCTTTTATGGACCTTGCTTCTTGGTAGCCTTCTTCTTCTCTATCATTTTATATTTTTCCTTCTGAGTGGTGGACCTTGTAGTTGCTTTGGTGGCTAGGGCAGTAGGCTTGGTTGAGCTTTGCTTTGCAGTCTTTTTGTCCTTGGGCTGAGCTGCAGGCCGTATCTAACCTTTTCTCTTTTTAGGCTTTGGTTTAGGTGGTGCTTCCTCATCTTGTTCCTCCTTTGCACCTTCTTCCTCATATTCTCTCATGCCTTGTGTCAAGACAATTGGTTCCTGGCCCTATTTTTCTTCTTCATCATCTTCATCATTTTCTTCTTTTGTAGTCCCTTCATCGAATATGGCTTTAGATTTCTTGACCAATTTATCTTTATTCTTTAGAGTTGAGGTAGTTTTCAACTCCATTTCCACCTTAGACTTTACAACATCATAGGTGCCAAAAGTTTTTGTACTTTTATCAATCTCTTTTTCAAGAAATGTTTTGATTGTTGTTGATGCCTCATCAATGTTTATCTCATATCCTAAAGTTCTTAGTCATCTAACTCTTGTTACTACTACTTGGATATAAGTATAATCAATATCAACTAAGAAATAAATATCATTGATGTGTTGCTCTACTAGGGAGATTGCAATCCTTAGTCTTTGTTTCATGGACTTCTTAAAGTCCTCAAAATAGCTTGTCATGATCATTTCAAAATTGGCTCCCATATGCTCTATGCACTCATTTATTTGTACAACTATATATCTATTGGTCTTCCAACTTATCTTACCAAAAGAGGGAAACTCGTTTTAAACATAGAAAAATATACATATCAAAATTGATCCAAACTTGCATTAAGCACTTTTGGATCTCCTTATTGCTCCTACGTTCTCCATGATTTGCTCTAGTTGTAGTTCTACTAGATCATATGTATGATCCTTCTTAACAAGTTTGTATCCCACATCAACTGCAATGCATGGTACATAATTTAGTCAACTTGACTAATAGAATTTGTGTGAAATGACCCTAACTACAAATTCTAGTCGTGGATCTTTGATTGTGTCAATGGCCATGCCTCTTTTATTCCACTTTGCCCCAGTGTTCTTCTTAATGGATTCTTTTGAGTCATTCCTCAGGGTCTTTGGCCATTCTAGGGTTGGGTATCCTGTCACCCTATGTATGATTCTCTTTGACAACTTAATAGGTCCACCTTCGAACCATAGGAATCCATCCTAAATCCTACTCAAAACTATTCTAATCCATTCAATCTTGAAGATGGTGGGAAATTCTAGGACATGAGTTAAGCCCTTCTTTTCAACAATTTGAAATTCTTCCTTTAACACCCCATTCTCACACATTTTTTCATGTGCCTATCAAATCTCCATATCATCAATTGCTCCAATTTTACAATTGTATCATTTTCTAACATCTTGTACCATTACGACTTTTGGTGGAATAATGGAAAGTGTGCCAGCATGGTCATTCTTCTATGCAACTTAAGGAATTAGCCTAAAATTTGGTTGCTTAACTTCATTTCTCACTAACTAAACTTGAAATGGTTCCTTAACCTTGGGATTTCTAGAGCTAGAGGCCATTTCTACAAAATAGGGTTTAAACTTTAAAACATCATAGCTTGGCACTTGAGAAATACCTTAGATTGACAAAAACGTGCTTGATCTCTATTGAAGTCTGTGCAAAAGCTTCAATCTCTGGTCACCAATTGCTTATGTTCTCTTCTCAGTCTTGCTTTGTGTTTTTAATGATGAAAAATGATCAAAAAATTGACCTTATACCCTTTAATACATTGCATTTAATGCGTAGTACATATACAACTATACACTCAACTCCTTATGCAATTCTTTCTCACTCAACTTCCATTGATTTTCCAACACTCGGCATCCACTAGAGTTTCCCTTACTCAGCTTCAATAGGAATTTCTTATTACTTGGCAACCACTACTAACTTAGCTTCAACTGACTTTGGTAGAAAACTCGGCACTTACTAGGATTTTACTCGGCACTTGAATGAAACTTTCCTTACTTGGCAACATGTGAAAACTTTGAAGATTTAACCTTGCATCTTTATTCATGTTGATCTATCCTTTTTAGTACTAACTTGTTCTAGGAATTTATGTATGATAAAGAATTTAAATATTAGTTCCACATACCTTCTCTTGCTTAGTTTGATGAAGTATGACCACTTGACCCTTTAGGTGAAGTGATCCCTCCATTTGATGTATTGCATCCATCTTTCTTCTTCCATGTCTTATTCATCTCTCCTCTAATGTGCTCAACATCTACCTTGCCTTTTCCTTTGTTGGACTCTAAGTTAGGTGCCTTTGTCCTTGTTGGGCAGTGCTTGCTAATATGACTAGTCTTCAAACAGCTAAAGCATGTAGTTTGGCTTAATAATCTGCTATAGCTTCCACTGAAATGTGTTCTTATGCAATTCTTAGGAATGTGTCCATACTCTTGACAGTAGTGACAGCTATGTCTTGTATTGTAGTCCCAATTATAGGAATTTTCATGGCTTCTTCCCTTGTTTAATGACCATGCGGTCTTGGATCTGCACTCAAAGGCTTTGTCTCCAAACTTCTGACAATTGTAGCAGTGTCCTTCAAATCTTGGTGCATGCATAGTCTTGGTTCTACATGCATGTGCATGATGACCTTGTTTGTTGCACTTGTAACAATGTGTCATATTCTTTGGCTTCACATTCTAACTAGCATTCTTGCTCTTGCAAACATTAGTTGTATGTCCTTTCTTTCCACAGTGATGACAAGTAGGTTTAGAGTTCTTACCTTTATTGTTTATTTCCTCAGCAGCTTTGGATGATTCTCCTTCTTCAGTGCTTGTGTAGCCCAAACCTAATGTGTCTTTACTAGATCTAGGGGATTTCAGTAGTTTCTCAAAGTACTTGATGGCTTCATTTGGCTTGTTGAAGCTTTCAACAAAATCCTTCTCTTTTTAGGTCATTAGGCAGTTGCTCATTCTATAACTTCAATGTAGTCATCTCAATGTCCAATTGCATGTTTGAGATCCTGGACAGCTCTGTTGATTTTTCTTCCAATCTATTTGACAAGATTCTTTTGTCTTCTTCAATCATGGCCTTGTCTTCTATATCTTTCTTCTTTCGTTCAATCACCTCACAATAGTAGTATTGCTTGTGATTCTTGCTCCAACTTGAAATTTTTTATCTCTTCAGCTTGTGCTATGTTCTTGTCCATGAGATCTAAAATTGCTACATCAAATTCACAAAAGTTACCATCTACAAATAAATTTTTAGTGTCAATCTCCTTGTATTGAGTATCATTTTCTACTATGGCAATCTCTTTCCTTCTCTTTAGTGAACTCCTCAAAACATCTCTGGCTTCATCTAGTTGTTGTAGTAAGAGGTATATCTCAATCTCCTAATTTTCAATGGTCTTTCCCAATTTGTAGACTTCCATCTCAAGATCTTTTCTCCAAGTTGTAAGGCTTCTCCTAATGATAACTTAGCTCTGATACCAATTATTGGAATTAACAAGTAGGAAGTATACTTCTAAGAGGGGGGGTGAATCAGAAGTACTAAACTCTAACCAATAAAACTTTCAACTTTAAAACATTGCATGCATAAACATATAGAAATAACATGTAAAGAAAATGCATCCACATAAACAATTGACACTAGATATGATTATCAAGAAACCCTCCAATGAGAAGGTAAAATTGCGGTGGGGATGACACCCACAACTCTTCACTACTGCAATAATAAAGTTCACCTGTTAAGGTTACATATTTTGACCATTCTCATGATTTTTCCTATTAAAGGAATACAAAGGATCATTAGATCCTACACTATTAAAGGATTTTAACACCCTGTTAGAAGTGTGCCTAGCTAAAGGACTTTTGAACATTCACTTGGAATGTCACCCTGTTAAAGGTTTTATACAATGGCTATTAAACCAACCTAAGTCCATAGGATTTCATTCTGTTGTAACAATTGTTAGAGGGTACAATAGAATGTTTGATCTGATACACTTATAATATGATATTGTTGATTTTAGATCCTCATTTAGTACATCTCGATCCTCTCTAATTTGATATGAAAATGTTGTAACCTTGATACTTTGTTCTGCTAACTGATTCTGCAATTCTTTCCTTCTTCTAAGTCACCTATAACTTTATCAATTCACCCCTTTCACTTCCTTCAAATCTTTACTAGCATTATCTCCTCGCATGCATTATGTCTCACAGACTATAAAGTATGGGGCTTCATCTCATTTTAAAAAGATTTCATGACTTAGGGTTAGGTATGAATCTACAATTGAGATTCATCCAACTTTCCTACTTAAATCCTTCCATTTTTCTCATTGGTTTCATGTTGATTGCATAGGGAATCCAAATAGATTCGATCTTATCTCTAAGCTTTGAGATCTATCCATATGTCAGCTCAAAAATAGTTTTTACATATTAGTTTGTGAAGGCACAAACTCTTATGTTGATTATGTGTTGCTTAGCACTTATTGATTACTAATGCTCAAAACATACTAAAATTTTGTCTTGCTCAACACTTGAACTTGCTCGGCATCTATTTTTCACTAGGCACTTGAAACTTTCTCAGCATCTATTGTTCACTCGGTACTTGAATCTTGCTCAGCTCTGTCTATCTGCTAGGCACTTACTGTTTACTCAACACATGAGTGACTCGGCACTCATTGCAACTCAGCATCTATATTATACTCAGCATGAACTTTAAAAATTTCTTAAGTGTGTTGACACTCAATTGTCAAAACCAATCTAAGATCAACAATCTTGACTTGATCATTAGGTTACCTTCAGATCTCTCTTAAGATAGTACTTTAGGCATTAATGATATTTATTAATTATGTTAATTATTAAATGATTTTTCTTTAGGGTTTCTTATTTTAGGTTACCAGATCTCCTATATTAGGATTGATCATTGTATCTTTTATTCATTCATTTTATCTAATAATATGATTTTTCATATTTTCAAAGCCTGAATCCTTTCTTTGTTATTCCATTCTTCCTGATGGCAGGGCATCGATGTGCTACAACTTGTTCTATTTTTTTGAAGATTTTTTAGAGTAATGAGGGTTTGGTCGAATGAATCGCATATCAATTTTCATTATGGAATAGATGATCACTAATTTTTGGTGCACTTTGAGCCCAAACAGATCTCATCATTGGGTTCATAGCACCAAAAAACCCTTATTTTCATAAATAAAAAATTGTCCCATTTGGACATAGTTGCAATTTGAGGCAATTTTTTTGGCCCAAGGTCATACAACCTTGGGCACAAAATTTGAGGCCAAGATTTTTTTATTTTTCCAAATAAAATAAAAGTCCAAAAAAATATATTTTAAAAAAAAAAGTTTTTTTAAAAAGTGCATTTTTTTTATTAAAAAGGTGCATGTAGGATTTAAATAGGTTGCAAAAATCAAAAACTACTTTTTTCCAATAGTTCATGCACGTACTTCTCTAAAACACTTTGCAAAAAGTAGTCTTGCATCAGCACTTGCATGAAAGGATGCACACACTTGCATTAGCGCTTGCATCAATGCATGTATTAGCTCACGCCCACCACCTGCCATGTGGTATGTCATGTAAGCTTCCAAAATAGCAACCTACCATGTCATTGGAATGCCCAGTCAACAATGCTACATCATCAAATGCCAAGTCAATAGTAACGCATCATCCTGCCATGTTAGTAGTCCTTCTTTGCCTCTAACAGTTGTATGATTATCAATTTTAGTGTACAAACATGCTAACATCATCATTGCTCATAGAAACTCCATTTTTTGCAAATACAAAATTGCCAAAGAAGATTGTTTCAAGCCCATCATATTCGTGTACAAGTTTGATTTACTAATTTTTCTTTTTCCATGGCTTGTTTTTCTTTCTCAAAGCTAGGGGTTCTATTTTGCACTCTAGGAGACATATCTTAAGCATCTAGACTCCATGTTTTGAAAACTTTATGTAGTGTCTCTTGTGTTTGTAGTCTGTACTTGTCTATTTTTTATTCAAGAGATACTTGATACTCTTATTTTGTACCTTATGATGACCCAAGGGTTGGATGTTATACTTTGATTCGGTACCATAGATGCTTTACTAATATGTTATTTAGTTTATCATTTTGCATGTTTATGTGATTTTGAGATGACAGTAGATCTATGATGTTATCATGTTTTATGGTTTATTGGAAATATTTGTTGAGTCTGTTATGAGATGGATTCTATGTTATGGTTATTTACTTCATTCTTGTTCTTTACGTTTTCTGTGAATGTGAGTGATGTAAATGGATTAATTAGTTAATTAATGTTTTAATTACTTTGGCTACTATATTCTATGCAATTGCACTTGATCGTGTGTTTTAGTGTGCATGAATTATATCCCAGGTAGTGGCCTATGGAGTTAGTGATTCAGCTATTCATATTTTACCAATGTTGTCCCTATATGGTCGATGTACCCGTATTTTTCTTGTTTAAAATAAAACCTTTTGGTGATTAGTAAATCCAAACTCATCTACATTATTTGATTAGACCAGTGGGGGTCTCTGTGCATTTAGAGGTTTGCTCTATCCTGAAAGTGTTAAGTAATTTTCTATTATTTTGGGTTTTTGGGCTTTAAATATTTTTGGATTTAATTTCTGGCAGCTTTTCCTTAGATGAATTTCCATTATGGATAATAACCTATTTTCGTTTGGGTCAAATCGAAGTTTAGCTACTCTAGTTGGTTGTTTGCCATTATTGACTATTCACTTGAAAAGTGAATAAGTATTGGAAAAGTGTTTTAATTATGGACTTCTCACATTTTAGAAATAGAATTTGAGAGAAAATTTGAGAAAACCTCTTCTGAAGAATTGGCTTTTTGTTTTTTCTGGGAGCTGTGAGCGTGGGAATTTTGCAAGATCTGTCTCATTGGATCCGGCTCGAGAAGACCTTTCTTTTTCGTCACTTTCGGTAGATTTGGCAGGGTATTTGTTTTATCTAGTTGTTTTCAGTATTTGCCCCTTCGTTGAAAGGTAGGGCTTTCCCATTTTATTGCTTTTACTCTATTTCAACTTCTTTTTCTTTTAACAATATGTTAGGAGGCTAAGAACTAGTGTTCCCCTCCATTTTTGTATGTTGATTTTGCCCAGTTGGTCGGGTATGAACGTTTTCCCTATTTTTGAAATGGGGGTTTGGGTTTTTGAGCCATTATGCTGGCCATTTTTGCATACGATGTCCAATTTAGGTTATTTTTGGATTTTCATGGTTTTTGCACCCAAAGGCCAAATGGGTTTTAACTTTAGAAATTTTCCAAATTTTGAAATTTTGCCTCATTTTGCATACCACCCTATTTTCTCGAGTTTTCTTGGCACAATGTGGGTCGTGGACTTGGATGATCCATTTGGATATTCGTCAAACCACTTTTGCACTTTATGTTGCATTGGGATGCATGTAGCATCTGTCATCTTGATTTTTTTTTCAGTTGATTGACTTTCTGTTTGGGTTCTCATCTAGTCCTTATGTTGATCTTCGTGATGGTGGTGTGCCACACGAGTACTTATGTCAGGTGACCTACGAGGCACGATCTTCTATGGTACTTCTGAAAGTTGTGAACTTTGGGGTTGGGTTGGGAATTTTCATGCTTACGGGCACTCATCGTTGGATGAGCATGGGTAGGGTAGGGTAGCATATGGAGGGGGCTTCTACCTCCCAGCCTGGTGATCATGGTGCCTGAAGGGTTGGTGAAGGAAGCTTTAATTAAGTGATAATTAAATAAAATACTATATGGTAATAAACTTAAGATAATAAAAGATTTGGGGTGCTAGACCCTTTTCGTTAAGGGATGTTGAATCTACACAAGTCCTAGTTTGGGCTTTTCGATGCCAAGCGACTCTCCATGATGTTAGTCCCTACATAGTAGCCCATTGAGATGTCTGACTAGGACCTATAGTTTATGCATTGTCTTTGTCTTGGATTCAGTCATCATACTACTTGGCGTGTGTGTTATCCATGGATTTTCTGCATGTGTTTGTGGTTGGATCATTATCTCCATCAGCATGTTGGGTGTGGACCTACGAGTTCCATGTGGTTGGGAGGCATAGCTACCTTCACCACTACTAGGGACTAGTGTATAGAGATAGTCTGTTGTCCTAGTGCGATCGTTGTTGGATGTGTTCACTTGGTTCTTCAAGTTCTGGAGTATGCTTTCTTGTGATTTATGCTTCTTTGGGGATGTTTGTTTATCATGTTAGATGATCTTAGTTTTGACGCATTCCTTATTATGATGTTTAGCATATGATAGATGATGTATCTACCAATAGGATTATCTGATGCTCTTTTACTAGCATGTTAGATTTCCTTTGCTTTTGTAGCATGTTTAGTAGTAACATTTCCATTATGATAGTACCGATGATCTAATCGGTAGCTTGGGAATGTTACACATGGGGGATGGCTAGGACCCATGATGGGCTAATGATGCCATTATGGTTGGGAGGAACCATGTACTTAGTTTGGTTATTTTTCTCATTGCGATGTTATTTATGTTTTAATGCAATGTTACTTTCAGTATAATGCAATTTTTCTTTCTGTTATTTCCTTCGATGTTGATTAAATGGTTAGGTTCTAGCTTTCTATCTTTCTATTTATGTCAAGTGTTATTGCTTTGCAATGTGGATCCGGTACTCCTTGGTGTGGAGGGACTTTTTTTCGTAGTTTCCTTAGCTTTTTGTTGTGTTTTGTGTTTGTGTGCTGATTTGAGATCTCATGCAAGATTTCACTTTCTCACGTGAGCATGCAAGTCTTTGTGCAACACAGTAGGTTTCTTCGCACAGCTTTGCACTTCTTCGCACGAAACCCGACATCAGTTTTTATTGTTGGAATGCACTTCCTCTTGAAAAAATGCACTTCTTCATGTGACACTATGCACTTCTTCACGCGAGAAGGCACTTCTTTGCATGAGAATGCACTTCTTCACATGAGAATTTGGTATTCTTTGTCTTTGCGCAAAATATAGGGGCTATCTAGGGTTGTTAGGAAAAAGTTTGGAAATTGGTTTTGGACACCCTTTTAGGTTTTACACCTTCCTAGCTCAAAACAGATTTCCTAGGGGTTTAAAATATATCATTTAAGTATAATTTCTTATACTTAAGATATATTTTAATATATGCAACAATTCATTTGAGATAGGTTCCAGACCTCTACGGGCTAAGATAAAGATTCTATGAAATTTCAAGGCTTCAGAAATTTAGACTTACCCAAATTTCAAAGCTTCGAGCTTCTAGCCTTAGCCTATTTTCAGGAATCCACTTTTGTCTGTTTTCTTGGTTGATCTCTTATGTTTTGTTGGTTATGTTTTGGTTAGTGGTGACGTTTGGAGATCCGTTGGTGTTGGATGCTTGTTAGTCTTTCGTTGTGACCTTTTGATGTATGTAGGTTGTTATCATGTGCACTTACACTTGGTTTAAAAAAAAATTATCTTGCTTATATTTCATCCTTGTTCCAAGGTTCTCTGGGCGGGGCATTACATATGGTATCAGAGCCCATGTTGCAACATTGGGATCTCTGTGTTATGCTTTCACTATGGTTTTGTTTTCTGTTGTGTACTGTTATATTATATTTGATTATTTGATATCTCTTGGGTTCATTTTTTGACTTTTATGCTTGTGATCCTTATGTCTAATTTTTCCTTGTTGCTTCCATAGGGATGCCTCCTACACATAGGTCTGGTCAGGGTGGTAACCGACGAGTTGTTCAAGAGGAAGAACACCATGAAGAGGAATGTCAGGTTGGAGAGGAAGAATGAGATAATAACACTAATCAAAATGGTGTGGGGGTATTTTTGCTAGTACTCCAAGAGATTCTTGCTTGGTTGGGCCCTCATGTTGAGGAGCACCAACAGGATCATAATCAGGAAGAGGGATCTCATCATGGGGATTCCCATCACTCTGAGCATAGAGAGGAGGAACATGAGCATGAGCATTCTCTTATTCCACCAAGGGGTAGAAGGCACCATCGGGGTGGTAGGGACCATGACAGTGAAGATTCCATTAGATTGGATATCATGAAATCCCTTCAAAGTTTTAGACCACCACCATATGATGGCAAGGGAAATAGCCTCAAAGATGAGACTTGGTCGTTGTACATGGAGCATTGCTTCAACATGTATCCATACTCAACCAACATGAGGGCCCATTGTGCAATTATGCAGTTGAGGGACCACGCATCCATTTGGTGGAATATTGAGAGTCAGAAGCTACAGGTTAGTGTTGCAAATCTCACCTGGGAGATCTTTGAGGAGAGATTCTTATCTCCTTAGTTTAGAGAGGCCTACATTAATGAGTTCCACACAATCTGGCAAGGGAACATGATAGTGGATCAGTACAAAATTTGATTCTTTGAACTAAGGTAGTATTCATGCTATAATAATGATTACTTGCTCTTGGCTCATCATTTCATCCAAGACCTTAAGGATTCCCTCATTGGGGAAGTTTGTATGCATCAACCTAGGACTCTTGTTCTTGTTGTTGAGAAGGCACGTATTGTTGAGGAAAATCTAGCTAGAGGTTTTAGTAGAAAATCTGGTTCTCAAAACCCATGTGTTAGGAATTTGAGACAGGATGCACAGTCCACTTAGTATTCTGGAAAGGGCCAAGCCCAATCTAAACCCTCTAAGGGTGGTCCTTACCATATGAATAAGAAGAATTTTTGGGGAAAGGGTGGATGAGATTCTGGGACCTCAGGAAACAAAGGGGATAATCATAACTAAGGATAGAAATCTCAGAAGGATAGTCTTCCTTAAAAAAATCAGCAAAATTCCAACAGAGGTAGTGCACCTTATCCTAGCACTACTCAGGGTGGTCATGGAACAGGCCCCAACTTTACTGGGAACTGTTATTCTTGTGGTCAACCTAGCCATAAATCTTATGATTGTTTGATCAAACCATCCACAAGACCTGGTAAGGGTGCAGCAAGATCTGAGCCTACTATAGGAGATGCAAGTTAGAATCACAAAGTCTTTGTGACAGTTGACAACTATCAAGCTGAGCATCAAGGTACGGTAGTCAAGGCTATAGGTACATTACATGGTATTTCAACTTTAATTTTGTTTGACTCTAGTGCTTAAGATTCTTTCATTTCACCATCTCTTGTTCAGTAATGTGGGCTAGTGGCAATGCATCAAGTTGATAGGTGGCAAGTCGAGTTAGCCACGAGTTCTAAGGTGGCTATTGACTCATTGATTAGGAGTTGTTGTTTGAAATTGGGAATCTTCACCACCACAATGGATCTACGCATTCTACCTTTGGGATCGTATGACATTGTGTTGGGCATGGATTGGTTAGCCACCCATCAAGAAAATATCGATTTCCATCATAAAGTGGTACAGTGTGTGGATGATACAGGTGGA
Source organism: Cupressus sempervirens (assembly GCA_028749045.1). Taxonomy (NCBI): domain Eukaryota; kingdom Viridiplantae; phylum Streptophyta; class Pinopsida; order Cupressales; family Cupressaceae; genus Cupressus; species Cupressus sempervirens. The sequence continues at coordinate 607,735,445 of CM053793.1, forward strand.
CAGGTGGAACTTTTGGGAGTTCGGAGACCAGTCTCGCTTCTTATGATCTCAGCTAATCAGCTGAAGCAGAGTGTACGAAAGGGTTGCTAGTTTTTCCTTGTGTCTCTTAGTGATCTCGAGGAAGCCAAGAGCCATCCAGTGACACTTGATGATCACCCACTCCTTCATGAGTATGCAGATGTGTTTCTTGATGAGATTCTAGGTATGCCACCATAGCGTGACATTGATTTTCAAATCGATCTTATACTAAGAGTGGAGCCAATTTCACAAGCTCATTACTGCATGACTACTCAAGAGTTGAGTGAGCTCAAATTGCAATTGGAGGAATTGTTGGCCAAGGGCCATATTCATCCTAGTGTATCCCCATGGGGTGCACTAGTCATCTTCATGAAGAAGAAGGGCAATTCATTGTGTTTGTGCATCGATTACTGGCACTTGAATAAGGTGACGATGAAGAATTGTTATCCTTTGACGAGGATAGATGACCTATTTGATCAGATGAAGGAAGCATGAGTGTTCTCAAAGATTGATCTGAAGTCGAGATACCATCAGCTTCGTATCTAGGAGGCTGATATTCATCGAACAACTTTTCATACATAGTATGGGCATTATGAGTTCACAGTTGTACCCTTTGGGTTAACCAATGTGTCATCAGTATTTATGAGTTTGATGAATGGTGTATTTCATACTTACCTCGATCAATGTCTCATTGTATTACTAGATGAAATATTGATCTATTTGAAGATTGTGGAGGAGCATGAAGTCCATTTACATTAGGTATTTCAGTGCTTGACAGACCATCAATTGTATGGCAACTTGAGTAAATGTTGGTTTTTCTAGTTAGAGGACACATCATCATTGGTGATAGAATTATAGTGGACCCAAAAAAGATTTTTGCTATCATGGATTGGCTGGAACCCACTAATGTCTCATAGGTTTGTAGTTTTATGGGATTAGCAGGCTACTACCGTCGCTTCATGAAGGATTTCTCACAAGTAGCTCATCCCATCACTTCTCTTCAGAGGAAAGGAAAGAAGTTTGTTTGGTCAAACTAGTGTGAGGTAGCATTTAATTCTCTTAAGGAATGTTTGACCTACCCACCAGTCCTTGTAGTGCCCAATCCTATAGGTGATTTCATGGTTTTCACAGATGCTTCATTGGAAGATGTGGGTGTAGTGTTGATGCAGGATGGTCAAGTGATTGAGTCTAGAAAACTCAAAGACCATGAGCTTAACTACCCCACTCATGATTTGGAACTCATAGTCGTAGTGCATGCCCTTGTCTATTGGAGGCATTTTCATTTGGGACACAGGTTTGAGCTACATAGCAATCATAGGAGCTTGCAGTATATCTTTACTTAGCCAAACCTTAATGCATGATAGCATCGTTGGATGGAGTTCTTGTGTGAGTATGACTTTAATGTTCATTACATTAAAGGGAAGGAGAATTTTGTCATTGATGCTTTGAGCAGAAGGCGACATGAGGTATCAATGTTGTCAGTGGGAGTGGACTTGTGAAGCTGTATCTTGGAGGCTTTGCCTAGTGACACTTGGTATCTGGAGGCGAAGGCGGAGATCGAGTCTAGATGTACCCTTGAGGGGAGGTTTTCAGGTTATATGTTTGAGTCTAATGGACTACTACATCATAAGGGGCATATCTATGTACCTATTTCAGGTGATCTTCGTACCTTGGTTTTGTTGAAAGTGCATCGTGCACCATATTCTACACATCCTAGTGTTAAGAAAATGCATGTTGATCTCAAAAAGCTATACTTTTGGGCAGGGATGAGACATGATGTTGCTGATTTTGTTGTTAGATGCCTTGAGTGTAGGAGAGTGAAGGCAGAGCATCAGCATCTGGTAGGTCTTTTGCAACCACATACCATTCCATAGTGGAAATGGGATACGATATCTATTGATTTTATCATAGGGTTTCCTATGTCATCACAAAGACATGATTGTATCATGGTGACAATGGACAAGTTGTCCAAGGTAGCACATTTTTCACCCATGAGAGCATCCTACACAGCTTCTTTTGTAGTGCATGTTTTCTTGGCAAATATTGTTCATTTGCATGGGATTCCTTGTCGGATCATTTCAGATAGAGATCTAGTGTTCACTTTTGCACTGTGGGCATCTCTCTAGCATGCATTGGGCGTGCAACTCAATTTTAGTTTAGCTTATCACCCAGAGACTAATGGTTAGACTAAGAGAGTGAATCAGGTTCTGGAGGATATGTTTCACATGTATGTTATGGATAGGTAGATGAAGTGGGAGGATTATTTGTACCTTGTTGAATTTGTATACAACAACTGGTATCATAGTTATCTTGGCATGTCACCTTTTCAGGCCTTGTACGGTAGACCATGTCATACCCCCTTGAGTTGGGATCATTTAAAGGACTAAGTTCTTTTGGGTCCAGAGATGCTTCAGGATATGGAGCAGCAGGTTGTTCGCCTTAGGGAGCATTTGGTTACTTCTCAGGATAGGTAGAAGAAGTATGCAAATACCCATAGGTTGGATCCTCACTTTTCTATTGGTGACAGGGTGTTTTTGTGAGTGCGTCTAAGGAAGAGCCCCATCTGTTATGGGAAAGGCTCTAAGCTGGCACCACATTTTGTCAAACCTTTTGAGATCCTTGAGAGGATTGGTCCTATTGCATATTGACTCGCGCTGCCACCTAGCCTATTGTGCATCCATGATGTTTTCCATGTTTCTATTTTGTGGCAGTATATTCTAGATGTGACCCATGTAATTGATTAGGATGCTTTGCAGGTAGCGGATGGACAGCTTACTTTGGAGCCCATTTGTATCGTACAATAGTGGAGGCTAACCTTACGAGGTCGGGACATCGAGCAAGTAAGGGTTCAATGGGACCCAAGTGATGAGACCTCTACACCTTGGGAGGATGCTTCACGATTGAGGGGATTGTACCCCTATGTTTTTACTAGCTACCAGGAGTAAGCCTATGCTAGTCGGTGAGGATGTAGTGCCTCTCATGTTTGCAGTCTATACTTGTCTATTTTTTATTCAAGAGATACTTAATACTCTTATTTTGTACCTTATGATGACCCGAGGGTCAGATGTTATAGTTTGATTTGATACCATAGATGCTTTACTGCTATGTTGTTTAGTTTATCATTTTGCATGTTGACGTAATTTCGAGATGATAGTAGATCTATGATGTTATCCAATTTTATGGTTTATTGGACATATTTGTTGAGTGTTTTACGAGATGGATTCTATGTTATGTTTATTTACTTAATTCTTGTTCTTTATGTTTTCTGTGAACGTGAGTGATGTAAATGGATTAATTAGTTAATTAATGTTTTAATTGCTTCGGCTACTATATTATATGCAATTGCAATTGATCATGTGTTTTAGTGTGCAGGAATTATATCCCTGGCAGTGGCCTATGGAGTTAGTGATTCAACTGTTCATATTTTACCAATGTCGTCCCTGTATGGTCGACATACCCTTATTTTTCTTGTTTAAATTAAAACCTCTCAGTGACTAGTAAATCTGAACTCATCTGCATTATGTGATTAGACCAGTGAGCGTGTCTATGCATTTAGAGGTTCGCTCTGTCACGAAAGTGTTAAGTAATTCTCTATTATTTTGGGTTTTTGGGCTTTAAATATTTTTGGATTTAATTTTTGGTAGCTTTTCCTTAGGTGAATTTCCATTATGGATAATAACTTGTTTTCATTTGGGTCGAATTGGAGTTTACCTACTCTAGCTGGTTGTTTTCCATAATCGACTATTCACTTGAAAATGAATAAGTATTGGAAAAGTGTTTTAATTATGGAATTCTCACATTTTAGAAATAGAATTTGAGAGAAAATTTGAGAAAACCTCTTCTGAAGGATTGGCTTTTTGTTCGTTCTAGGAGTTGTGAGCGAGGGAATTTCATGAGATCAATCTCGTTGGATCGAGCTTGGGAAGAACTTGCTTTGCCATCACTTTTGACAGATTCGTCAGGGTATTTTTTTTATTTGGCTGATTTCAATATTTGCCCCTTCGTTGACAGGTAGGGCTTTCCCGTTCTATTGCTTTTACTCCGTTTCAGCTTCCATTTCTTTTAGCAGTATGTTAAGAGACTAAGAACTAGTGTTACCCTCCATTTATGTATGCTGGTTCTGCCTGATTAGTCGAATATGAACGTTTTCCCTATTTTTGAAATGACGATTTGGGTTTTTGAGCTGTTATGCTAGCCATTTTTGCATACAGTGTCCAATTTTAGTTATTTTTGGATTTTCATGGTTTTTGCACCCAAAGGCCAAATGGGTTTTAATTTTAGAAATTTTTCAAAATTTGGAATTTTTGCCTCATTTTGTGTGCCGCCCTATTTTCTCGAGTTTTCTTGGCACAATGTGGGTCGTGGACTTGGATGATCCGTTTGGATATCTGTCATACCACTTTTGCACTTTATTTTGCATTGGGATGTGTCTAGCATCTGTCATCTCGATTTTGTTTTTGGTTGATTGACTTTTTGTTTGGGTTCTCATCTAGTCCTTATGTTGATCTTCGTGATGGTGGTGTGCCACATGAGTACTTCTGTCGAGTGACCTGTGACGCTCGATCTTTCGTGGTACTTCCAAAAGTTGTGATCTTTGGGGTTCGATTGGGAATTTGCATGCCTACGGGAACTCATCATTGGATGAGCATGGGTAGGGTAGGGTAGCATATGGAGGGGGCTTCTACCTCATAGCCTGGTGATCATTGTGCCCAGAGGGTTGGCAAAGGATGCTTTACTTAAGTGATAATTAAATAAAATACTATATGGTAATAAACTTAAGATAATAAAAGATGTGGGGTGCTAGAGCCTTTCCGTTGAGCGATGTTGAATCTGCACAAGTCCTAGCTTGGGCTTTTTGATGTCTCCATGATGTTAGTCCCTACATAGTAGCCCATTGAGATGTCTGACTAGGACCTGTAATTTATGCATTGTCTTTGTCTAGGATTCAGTCATCATACTACTTGGCGTGTGTGTTAGCCATGGATGTTGTTCTACGTGTTTTTGTGGTTAGATCATTATCTCCATCAACACGGTGGGTGTGGACCTATGGGTGCCACATGGTTGAGAGGCATAGCTACCTTCACCACTACTAGGGACTAGTGCACAAAGACGGTCTATTGTCCTAGTGCGACCGTTGTTTGATGTGTTCACTTGGTTCTTTGGGTTCTGGAGTACGCTTTCTCATGATTTATGCTTCTTTGGGGATATTCGTTTATCATGTTAGATGGTCTTAGTTTTGATGCATTCCTTATTATGATGTTTAGCATATGATAGATGATGTATCTACCAGTAGGATTATCTTATGCTCTTTTACTAGTATGTTAGATTTCCTTTGCTTTTGTAGCATGTTTAGTAGTGACATTTCCGTTATGATAGTACTAATGATCTAATCAATAGCTTGGGAATGTTACGCGTGGGGGATGGCTAGGACCCACGATGGTCTAATGATGCCATTATGGTTGGGAGGAACCGCATACTTAGTTTGGTTATTTTTCTCATTGCGATGTTATTTATGTTTTAATGGAATGTTCCTTTTAGTATACTACAATGTTTCTTGTTGTTATTTCCTTCGATGTTGATTAGATGGTTAGGTTCTAGCTTTCTGTCTTTCTATTTATGTTGAGTGTTATTGCTTTGCAATGTAGATTCGATACTCCCCAGTGTGGAGGAACTTTGTTTCATAGTTTCCTTAGCTTTTTGTTGTGTTTCATGTTTACGTGCTAATTTAAGATCTTGCGCAAGATTGCACTTTCTCGCGCAAGAATGCAATTCTTTACACGACACGATGGGTTTCTTTGCATAGATTTGCACTTCATCACGCGAAACTCGACATCAGTTTTTATTGTTGGAATGCACTTCCTCGAGCGGAAATGCACTTCTTCATGTGACACTATGCACTTATTAATGCAAGAAGGAACTTCTTCACACGAGAATGCACTTCTTTGCGTGAGAATCTGGTATTCTTTATCTTCACGTGAAAAATAGGGGTTATCTAGGGTTGTCTTAAAAAAATTTGGAAATTTGTTTTGGACACCCTTTTAGGTTTTACACCTTCCTAGTTCAAAATAGATTTCCTAGGGATCTTAAATATATCATTTAAATATATATCATTTATGTATACGATTCACTTGAGATAGGTTCCAAACCTCTACGGGCTAAGATAAAGATTTTAGGATATTTCAAGGCTTCAAAAATTCAAACTTAGCCAAATTTTAAGGCTTTGAGATTTTAGCCTAAGCCTATTTTTAGGAATCCGCTTTTGTCTTTCTGCTTGGTTGATTTCTTATGTTTTGTTGGTTATGTTTTGGTCAGTGGTGACATTTGGAGATCCGTTGGTGTTGGATGTTTGTTAGTCTTATGTTGTGACCTTTTGATCTGTGTAGGTTGTTATCATGTGCACTTACACTTGGTTTTTAAAAAAATTATCTTGCTTGTATTTCATCCTTGTTCCAAGGATCTCTAGGCGGGGCATTACGCTTTATATCTTTGGAAAGCTTGTTTTGTGCTCTTTTCAATGATGCTAGTTTTTCTTCCAGATTCTTCTCTTAGTACATTCTATTCATTTTTTTATATTTTTGCACTCTAGTAGATTTCTTGGTTATTTTAGGTATGGGGATTATTTTTCTTACATGGGATGACTCGTATTGGGTTATACTTTATGTTGTACAAGCCTTATGTTTCTTCTAATCTTTGTTGATATCTTTTGTAAGCATTTATGAAAACACACTCAGATAAAGTTCCATTTTTCATCTATATTTTTTACTTCAATTGTTTGCCTTATTTTTCCTTATGATTCTAGTAGTTTCATCTAAGGATGATCATATAGATTACCAAGTTTTTGGGATCTACCATATCTTATGCCTTATTATACATGCAGTACTCTAATTAAGTGTTATGGGGATTTGATGGTTTCCTTTGTTTTCTATATACCTTTGTCCAGTGAGTGTCCCTTCTACAATATTAGCCTCATGATGTGTCTGAGATTGATCACCTCATGACACTACTATGCATTTTTTTACATACATCTTGTAGTTTCTTGACATGTAGCTCTTATTGGCCACTTTTTTAGTTTCTTATCACCTCTCCCTTATCTGTATTGGGGGGGTGGGGGGGTTCTCCTATTGGTTCTTATGCTTCCTTGGTTCAATTGAGTGATTTATGAATACAATATTTGTTCCTATGTACCAAGTATATGAAGTGTTTAGGCACCTATGCATTTTAGTAAGATGGATCATTTACCATATGGATACTTTTTGTTTTGTTCATATTTTGGAGCCAATTTTCTCTGTTTGATTGATCAACTATTTAGGCTTTGGTGTTTTATGTTATATGTATCTTCAAGATCAGTAGTTTTCCTTCATTTGTCTTCTGATTCAAGTAGTTTCATTTTAGGGCACTCATGTAGATGATAATCTTCTCTACCTAGTTAGCTTATGTTTCAGTGTAGGTTCATTATATCAAAAATTATCTTTTGATAATGTTTGTAGCTTCTATATCCTCTAGTGGTGTTCTTCATGATCATCTTTTTGTTCCTATTTTCTAGGACATTCTCTAGTTTAGAGGCTTCTGTAGTTCTTTGCTATTTTTTCACATTCTTTCCATCTCTTCTTCAAGTAGAGTTTTTCCCGTATGCTTTTCTCTATTTCTCTTCTTTATAGAGATTTAGTTGTAATTGGTACCTGATTGGGTCTTGTTGTTGGGACCTAATTTTTCTTTCTACACTGTAGTTTCTTTAATTTATACGCATTACTTGTAGCTTCATTGTCACTCATTTTAGGGGGGATGTTAGAATAAAGTAATAACTTAATTATTAAGTCATCTTGACTTGATTGTTAAGTTACATTTAGTTCTCTCTTAAGATAACACTTTCTATATTAGTGACATTTAATAATCATTTTAATCATTAAATAGTTTCTTTTAACATTTGTTATTTTAGGTTACCAAATCTCCTATATTAGGATTGATCATTATATCTTTTAATCATTTGTTTGATCTGATAATATAGTCTTTCATATTTTTAGAGCCCAACCCCTTGCTTTGTTATTCCATTCTTCTTAGTTACAAGTTATCTTTGCATGCTAATGATCTTGGCTTCATGAAGTTGGATTGACAAGTTCTACAATTGGTTCTTTATCCTTTCCTCTAAATAAACTTTCTAACAAATGTGCATTTATCTAGCTTTTAATATTGTCGCTACTACAATATAACATATTATTCCACCCTATAGTAGTTACCTACCTCCCATCCTATTGAGAAACTCTATTTAGCTTATCTTTTCTCTTCTCAAATTTATTTCATAAGCTCTAGTGCTCTCCCTGTTGTTATGGTTGAACTTTGTTGATATTTTTATTTATCTTGCCTCCACATCTAAGTTCTTTTATAAAAATTCTACAACAATTGTATCAGTCATTTCAAATATGTCCTCCACAACCTCATTACATATGGAATCCAATTTTTTGTCTTTATTTTATTTTTAAATTAACATGTGTCCTAGATAAATAATCATTCAATTGTTATTGTATTTTTAATTATTTTTTATTGCTAATACTAATAGTTTATTAATAAAAGATCATGTTTATATATTAAAGATGTCAATATGGCAACATCAAACAACCTTACAATTCTTTTCATACAAAAAAAAATTCCTTATATCACAAAAACACCATAGACATAATAGATAAGGATCAACCCATATGTTTGCAGACTTAGCGAAAACAAAAACAAAAAAGACACTAGACCATCAAAAATGGAACCACTCACACCCTCCTCTTTGGAGAAGTTGGGAAATCCTTTCCTACCATCTAGCTCCACTATTGGCACAACAATACTAGAACTAGTTACACCTGAATTCTCTACCAGTAAGAACACATCTACCCTCTCCACTATGTCATCTTGCCTCAGAGTAGCAACCCCACTATCTAAAACCTTATTAGCCATGACACCACCAACCTTCCACATAGGCACAAGAAACTAATACTTCACCACCACCCACCTATCCTCCCCAATTAGGGTTGTGGATTTACAGGGTGAGCTCCCTTTACTGCTCTCCAGCCAATAACCCTTGCACTCGATGTTGTTCATGAGATATCAAAAACTCTAAAAAATCCACCCCTCTTTCACTTTTGGCAAATGCACATTTCCAGGATTTGTAGATAACCACACTACTAGTGGTTAAAGCTCACCCTCTCATGCTCCTATTAGTCTCCAAGGACCATTTTTTTAAAAATCATTTTTATAGAAAACTTTTATTTGTATTTTAAAATTCTAGAATTAAATTTATAATTTGATATTTCAATCTTTAAAGAAGCATTAGTTTTTATACAAGCAGAAAAATGAAGGCTTATTTTTGCTCTTTAATGCCAAGTGGCCATCATTCTACAGTACAATAAAGGTTGCAACTTAATTCTATGAATGTGTTAACAATTTTTTTATTCTTACCTTTTATTTTTATCAATAAAAGGCCAAAGCCAAAACTTTTTATTATTAATTTGTAAAGTTTATAATGGTTCCTACATTCAAGCAGGCATTGAAAGGAAAGAAAGGAGTCAAGAAAACCTCCAATCTTAGCCAAGGACTTATGTCTATTAAAGATACATAAAGTAATATAAGAACATTCTCCTATTTAAAAATTTTGTGAAATTTATAAGGATTATTCCTCATTTCACTCAATTTGAGCTTTTCCTTTATATGTTTCTCTTCAAAGTTTCTTTTTTAGTAGTTGTACTTTTACTACTTTGACTACATATTGATTGTCCTCTTTTTTGCCTACATACACTTTTCTCTTGACCAAGATCATTGTTAGAAGAAATCGATAAAAAATCTTATAATATTTATTTGAATTAATTTATGTTATCCATATGATATGTGAATCTTAGTCTAAATGATAAAGAAAATTTAGTCTAAATGCATTGAAAGGTTAACCATTTTATTTACTTCAAAGATGAAGCTTCATGTATATTTCCATTATGATGGCTAAGTATTTTGATCTTGACCTTACCCTTGTAATCAAGTTGTAATATTTACATTATATTGAATAAACCCATTGTAAACATGTATAGTTCGTAACATATCATCACTAATTAGTTCTCTCAATTGAAGACTCTCGTGATTGATCACATTGTTAATTCTTTACTCAAGTATTGCATTCAGGCTAATAGATATAATTTTAGAATTAATTTGAAATGAGATATACTTAGCATTATTTGTCTAATTGATAGCTTACTCCATCATACGTGACATTCTCATTTTTATCAATTACATTATATCCTGCATAATTACCATGGTATCATTTATAGTTACACCTTTATCTTTATAGAGAGTTGAATTGATTTAATGTCTAATAGCATTTTAGCCATTGATGGATTATTCGTGCATTGGACAATACCTTCAAGTTCTTATCCTTTTTTAAAATGATAATATTAATAATCCTATTGAATATTAATCCATGTGAACCCATTGATTTGTATGACTATATTATAATAAGATTATTGATCTTTGAGTATGATTTTAAGGTTATAAGTTTAGGGTTGGATGACTTAATTATTCTTTATGTGAGAATCCTCACCACTTGCTCCTTTGTTGGCTAGCGTATCTGCTTCTTTATTTCCTTCTTGATATATATGTTTACTACTAGTATCTTTAAATTTATTGACTATCTTTAATGTGTAGTCAAGTTTGGAATATTTTAATACCCAAATAGGAGTACTTCTTTTCCTTAAAGAATTTAGAATAACTTGTGAATCCCCTTCAATGACTAACTTTCTATTGTCTATTTCAAAGATAAGGTATAGACCTTCGATCAAGGCCTCCAATTCCGCTAAATTATTAGAAAGTACCCTTCACAGCTTGGCTCATTTAATTATCCAAGAACCTTTTTCAGAAGTATAATAAATCTTAATCCAACAAGGCCCGGATTGCCTCTTGAGGCCCCATAAAAAATAAATTTTGTCCAACCTACTGGAGGGGGTTCCCATTTGCAATCCACCCTAGATTATTTATTTTCTTTTGAGTAGATCAAAGGTGGGTTAATAAGATTAAACTAGTTTTTACGCATTTATGCATCCCACTTAGAGAAAGAACCTTCTTCCTTGTGAGAATTTTTGAGGTTATTATTTTCTACCTCTATAATGCATGCTTCCACTTTACTGAGAAATGAGGTTGAATCTGAGCTTTTGTTATCAAATATTCTTTTATTCCTCTTCTTCCATATTTTCCATAGAAGTATCAATGGATAATTTTTTTATAAATTATTGTACACCCTAGAATTCTCATGTTTGGGCCAACTCATGTTTTCCATATGGTTTTTTTTCTTTTACATGGACAATCAAATTATTTTTAATCCATTGAGTGCTCAAACATAAGTTCTTATAACATAATTTCTAGTCAGGGTTTCTTTTACTTTTTATAATTATTCTTGAACAAATTTATTGAACCTTGTATATCCTATGAAAGAATGTCAAAATCAACATTAATAACAAAAAATACCTAAATAGTATGTTGATGATGATGACATCATTAATTGACATAATTTTCTCATGTATTGTATAGGAAACCACATCCATGTGTATGGTTGTACTTGAAAGACATGGGAATGTACTTCCTACAACTAAAAATATCATTTGATCATGGAAAGAGGAGGTGTTGCAAGGTTTGATACATTTACTATTGCATAAATGGTGATTGAAGACATGCCTAGAGATAAGTGATTTGAACACTGAGAAATGGAGAGAGTTTCAAATTTGAAGGTAGGAAATGACAAGGAGATCACAACATTAAGATAAAAAAAATAAAGGAAAGACTGATAGTGTTTGAATGAGATGGGATATTGGGAGTTATAAGGATTAAGGAGTAAACTTTTACTTGGTAACACATTTAAGGTTTCTAAACACTTCTAACATTGATATGATATATGCTCAAATATCATAAATGCATAGAAACTAAGTAATTAAGTAAAAGGAATGAGAGAAATTGTGAATATGATGAGATGCATGTAGTTATCAACAAGGTTTGATAGTTGCACATGACAAGAAACATGTGCTTGAGTAGAGGGAAGGATATCTCTTACAAGGAAACTTATTAAAAATATTAAATTGAGAATAAAGAGCTAGGGATGACATGGAAAAGGTACAAGGGATATAAAAAAAAATCCAAAAAATTTATGTGGAAGAAATGAAAGGCATGATAGAAACAATAAATTAGAAATTATACGACTAAAGGGACTTAGGAAAAGCAAAATTAGATTGGAAGATATGTCAAGACATAAAGTTCTAAAACTTTGATGAATAACAACTACTTCCAAGATTGGATATCTAGACACTTAAAGACTTTTAGGACCTTAGAGAATTCAAGAGGATAGAAGAAGAACAAAATACACATAGAACCGGCCTACGAAAGATAAAAAAGTTTAGAAGTAGATTTTTTTATCAATAACAAAATTATTATTAAAATGGGGACATGATAAGTCTACCACACTCAAAATTGATTTCTCTTTTTAAAAAAATAAATTTTGATTCTCTAAAATTTATTCCCTCTCTCAAGTTTTATCTTCAACAAGGGGATTCTTCCACCAATTCAAATATTCAATGATTTCTTTGCCTCTTAATTTCTTTTTCTTTTCCTCCATAATCACTTCAAGAACCAAAATTTATTTTTGTTTCTTTATCTAATGGAGGAAACTTTTCTAATGGTACAATATATTTTCCAAATTCCTATTTAGTTGCAAAAAATTGAAAAATGTTACAGATTTTACACTTAATAGGTAATTCCAACTCCTATGCAACTCCACCAACTCACTTCACAATTTTGAAAAAATGTGGCTTGATTTTTATTATTCACTTTTGTTTAGGGAGAATTTCCTCTATGTTTACAACCTCTAAAATTCTATATCTTCAACTTTGATTTCTCTCTTTGGCCATTGATGATCTCCATACACTTCATGTTGTATATGTTCTTCTACATATTACCCTCAATTTGTACCAAACAAAATGAAGGATTTGAGCAATACAAATCCACAAAGCCTAAAGAATACCTGCATGCAAGAACTTGTCATAGAGAAGAAAAAGAAAAGAAGAGGCAAGGGTTTTTCTCTTAGAATATGCAAATTGTATTATCAAACTAAAAGAATGAGAGATATTTACAAAAGACCAATCCTTATAGAAGGAGATCGAAAAACCTAAAAGGGAAACCCTAAGAGGTAAATGACATTTAATAATTATTAAATGGAAATTAAAAGTGCATGAAGTGAAATCTTAAGAAGGGAGTAAAGGTAATTTAATAAATGAAATTTAATTAACGCTTTACTCTAACAACCCCCTTAAGATGAGAAGCAGTGCAGCTATAAATAATGTAGAAAAAGAAAAGAAACTACAATGCAATGTTGAAAGCAAACTTGGGTCCCAACAACAAGGCTCGATGAGGTACCCAATCACAACCATATCTATATGAAACAGAGAAATGGAGAAAACTATATGGGAAAAACCCTACACCAAAAAGAGATAGCAAGAAAAGAAGGAAAGAATGACTCATCACTGAGACCCCCCAAGGACAACCTCCTTCACCTCTAGCATAATATGCAGTTGAAGATACCACGAGGATGCAAAAGGTTTAGTGAAGATGTCTACAACTTGCTTAGCAATGGGAATGTACTCCAAGCTCAAAGTGCCATCCTGAATCAAATGCTTGATCAAGTGCACATGAAGCTCAATGTGCTTGGTCTAATGATGCTCAACTAGGTTGTGGGAAATGTGTATAGCACTCTGATTGTCACACCAAAAAAAGGTGGGACTATCGAGAGGAAATCCAAACTCTATCATCAACTGTCAAAGCCACAAAACCTCTTGACTAGCTAGCACAGTTCCCTTGTACTTTGCCTCTGTAGATGATAATGTGTGAGTGTGTTGCTTCTTGCAAGACCATGTGATAGGACCAAAACCAAGACAAAAGACAAATCCAAAAGTAGACTTGTGATTATCAATATCACTAGCCCAATCTAAGTCTATGTAACCAACAATGTGAGGATCTCCTGATGTGTAGTGAATACCATAACATATAATACCCTGAATGTACCTCAAGCTATGTTTGGAAGCTTTCCAATGACCCTCATGTGGATCATGTGAGAATCGAGAGACAAGTCCAACCGCAAAAGAAATATCAAGACGTGTGTGTGTGTGTGTGTGTGTGTGTGTGTGTGTGTGTGTCAGATACAACAAACTACCCACAAACTATCTATATAAAGTGGAATCCACTGTAGGAGTAGTGCAAATGGTAGATAAAACAACACTCAATTGACAAGGTGTGGGAGCAAGCTTGCAATCAAGCATGTTAAATCTATAAAGCATATCAAGAGCATACTTTTGTTGGAGTGTGGCTATTTCATCCAAAGATTGGACAACCTGTAGGCCCAAAAAATAGTGCATAAGTCCAAGGTCTATCATCTCAAACTGCTCTCTCAAGGCTCATGAACACTCTATATCATGGAGGGTGAGATACCTATAATGATAAGATCATCTGCATAAAGAAAAAGTATCAAAAACTCGTCCCCATGATGTTGAATGTAAAATGTAGGATCGAGATGACATCGAGTGAACTGTGAAGCAAGCAAGAAGGAATCCATCTTCTCATACCAAGCCCAAGGGGCCTATTTGAGACTATATAAAGACCTTTGAAGTCTACATACTAATGAAGAGTCCTACACAAAACCATGAGGTTGCTCCATATAGATCTCCTTGTGAAGGTCTTCATGCAAAAAGGCACTCTTCATGTCCATCTGAAATATAGTCCATCCCTGTGAATTTGCAAGAGAGAGTACAAGGAGTTCAATAGAATTCATCTTGGCAATAGGAGCAAAGGTCTTGGAGTAATCAATACCCTTAACTTGTGAAAAGCTCTTTGCAACAAGATGTGCCTTGTACCTATCAATAAAACCATCTGCAGCATACTTGGTATGGTACACCCACTGGCACCAAGCCAACTTGCTTCCTTTCAAAAGAGGACAAAGATACCATGTGTGGTTCTTCATCAAAGAAGAGTACTCCTTATCCATAGCCTTGTACCACTCTAAGTGTCATATCACCTATGAAAAACTCTATGGATCATTTGAAATGGTATGACTCAAGAGTCCAATACCAGAAGTCTAAGTATGAGTGCGACGAGAATCTGTAGGATCACCTACCATAGGTCCTATTGCATCAATAGTAGCATGAGCCCACTTGGGCATTCACTGAACAACTAGTGGAGGTGGTGAAGGGGTATAAATATCAAGATCTTCCTTAAAGGATGCATAATCCTGTGGAGAAGTAGAGGAAGTACTAGGTAGTGAGGGAGAAGCCGGTGATGGTGGCTCAATCGAAGGATAACACTCATCAAACTAAAAATATCACTAAAACAAGACATCTCTAGAATTAGGATCAAACAACCTGTATGCCTTCACATCCTCACAATAGCCAACAAAGATGAGTTGTTAGCTCTTCTTCTCCATGGCTTTATGTTGAGCATTGATGGGGACACAACCCAAGCATAGAATGGACACAATAGGAAAAGGAAAATTTTATTAACTGTAAAAATATGCTAGTGCACTTAGTGCAGAGAAAATAGACTTCAAAACATGCCCTAAGGGCTTACAATAGTATAAATCTGGAGATAATTTCTCTTTTCAGTACCTCCTCTCAAACTCCACTCCGAACTGCCTTTTACAATGCCAGAAATGTTCTTAAATAGACCCCGAAGGGTTAAGGATTAGGAATACATTCTAGAAAGTGCTAGTTGGCATCCATCGACCAAATAGAAGGCTCTAGAAGTCGCATTAGAAGTCGGCACAAAATTAGAAGAATCCAGAAACGGTAACCGAACTTTCAGGAGGCATAACTTTTGAACCGTAGCTCTGATTGACGAACTGTTTACATTTTCAAAAAGCTCTCAAAGCGCTCTATAGCCCTATGGACCAGCATCGCTCGTCCCCCATTTTTTGGCCCTGTTCAAGGTCATTTAATGCCCCTAACCTTTGAAGCATTCTTAGGAGGTCTCCAAAAATCAAAAAACTGTAATAACTTTCAAACCTTGGGGCCTTTTGACCTGATTCTTTTTCTAGAATGCTCTAAATTACAATTATATTCATCTGGCCAATTTATACCCTCTAATTTACCAAAATTATGGCTCAATTACATACTCCTATTTTTTTGACATTTACACATATCCCAAGGTGCTCAAATACTCTATCCTAGAACACTGATAGTGGAACTGTGAGAGTTGGAACCTTTATTTGACCCAAATGGGTATCCAGAAATGAAAACACATGAAACAGAAACTAAGTCTAAGTACATTTTTTTTTGGGTGACACAGGATTGCCCTTATACCTCTGGATGCTCCTGCATCAAGCATCTGGAATAAATGCCCAAGTCTCACTACCAAAGATGAGGAAAGTAGAAACATCTAGCTTGACATGAGTCCAGGCCTCCTTAAGAGTCATGTGTCGCAATTCCTTGTGAGGCATCTGATTCTAAATATAATTGGCACAATTGATAGCCTCAGCCCAAAATGAAGAACTCATAGCTCAAGACTTTATCATACAATTGGCCATCTCCCATAATGTCTTGTTCTTTCTCTTTGCAACCCCATTCTGCATGGGGAACTATGAACTGATATTGTAAACCATGCTCAGTGCAAAAATCTGTGAAAGACCGATTCACATATTCTCCCCCACATTATTAGTGTGTATACGCCTGATAGAAAGACCAAACTACTTCTCCACAAATATCTTAAAGATTCAAAATGAATCAAAGATATCAAACTTGTACTTCAAAAAGTACACCCATGTGCATCTAGAGAAATCATCTATGAAGGTAAGCATATATCGAGCACCTGAAAAAGATGGAGTGGGTAATGACATAAGATCACAATGTATCAACTCCAATGGTGCCTTAGCACCTGTGGATCAAATCGACGAAAATGGATCTCTGTGATGTTTTCCAAGTGCACAACCTTGACAAACATCATCAATACAAGAGATCTAAGGTAGCCCAATCACTAGCTCTTGTGTACTCATCTATTGTAGATATATGTAGTTGACATGGCCAAAACGCTCATGTCAAAGCTTGCTCACTGTGTTTGCATGAGCAATAAGAGAAACACCTATAGAATCGGAGCTCTCAAAGCCATCAAACTGATATAAGTGAGACTAAAGATCAACACTCCCTATAGCAAAAACCAAGTCAAGATCATGGAGGTCTCAAATAACCACATCATGTGGTGAGAACTCAACTATCTTACCAGAGCCAAAATGACAAATCTGAAAGATAGAGAAGAGATTTGTAGAAATGGTCGAAGCCAAGAGCATATCCTATAGTGAACCACCCTCTAAAGATATATTTCTTGAACCTATGACTAAAAGTTGTGTAGAATCACCAACTGTAATCTGTGTAGTAACATTCTGAGCAAGTGAGATAACCAAGTCAGGTGAGTGTGTCAAATGATGTGAAGCACCTGAATCAAGAATTCAAGTAGTTGTAGAAGACAATGCTCATGCAGAAAAAGAATGTCCTTTCCCTAAAGGAGGAGGTGGTGGCTTCGGAGAAGCTATATTGTATTGTTGCATGGCCTCCTCTAAAGCCTCAAGACATTTCCAACACCTAGAAACTAGATGTCCTTCCTTGCCACAAAAACTACAAGGATTACCTATGTACTTCTTACTCTTAGAGGAAGACTCATCAAACTGAGAAGATTTACCCTTTAGAGAGGGTTTTTGAGCATCTAATTTAGGAGTAGACTTGGAGGAACTCTCACTGCTTGTTGAATCTATCTTGTGCTCTAGTTTCTACTTTGACTTCCTTGTAGATGTTTGAGCAACCAATGTCTATGTCTTTGAGTCATTGATAGTATCCTAATTGTTTAAGCTTGGACTACTCTCTTGTCAAGCAATCACAAAAGACCTCAAAAGTGGGCATGACAAATTTGGGACCCAAGGCATCCATAGTGGAACGGAAGGTAGAAGAGAAAATTTGAAAGTTTCCTCAAAGCTTTGATAGAATTAGATAGATGCACTCCTTATCTATCTTCTATTGACTACATCCCTATAACAAAGTTCTTTGTTGTTTGGACCTCATAAGAAAGTCCTCAATAGAGGGGAAAGCATTGAGTATAAGAGAAGTAAGCTCTGCCTCAATCTAAAGTGCTATGAACTCGTTGATGGTACCAAACAAGTCATTGAACTTGTCCCACATTTCTTGAGGAGTGGAACACTCATCAAGATGAAACTATAAGTTGTCTGAAACACTCAAAGAAATCAGACCCATGGCTTCATCCATCTTATTCATGTGTTGCAAAGTCTAATATTGAATCTGAAATACAAGTTGCACTATATATAAACAACACCAAAAACCCTTTGAATAGAGAAGCCACTGCATATTCCATGTGTGATAGTTGTGTGGGTTTAGAAGTACTAGACAAGAAGAGGTCTCGACCATTATTTTAAGAAGGGGTTTTGAAGTTTTCTAATATACCGATATTACAACAGAAAATAATGAAAAAACACCCCCCACAATGTAAAAAACTAAACTCAAGCTTGCATAAAGAATGTGTATACAAGAATAGAGCAAAAAGAAATTAGTTGTGTATCACAAATACTTGACATAAAATACTGGTGAAATGACAGAGAAGCTGGAAAGTGCTTGAGAAGAGCTTTCTAGCATTTTTTTCTGGATCAAAAAAATGGAGCTATAACTAACAACTTACACCCCCGTTAGATTGAAGACATCATTGAACTTCGAGCAAAAAAATAGGTACCAAACTAGAAAAAAATCCAAAAAAAACTTTCGCCATTGTCTCTGTCTCTAAATCAACTTTCTAGCATTTCTTTAAGATTGAAAAATAAATCCCATATGCTCAAATTAGAGTTAAAAAGTCTACCAAGGGCTTTGTAAAGAAAAAATATTTGCAAACCCTTTCAGAAAATGGAACAAGCACTAAAGTTAAGCCCTTGAATTTCCCCATGTGACCACGAGCTTACAGGCTGGGCAGAGTGGTGGTCGAGGAAGGCTCTTTTGGCGGAGGCATTCAGGTGACGCTCGGGAGGCACAAAAGCGAAGTGTAGGTTGGTGGCGCACTAGCTACGACCACTGGCGGTGGTGGCTAGATGGCGGCCCTACAGTGGTGCAGAAGCAGCCGTAGTGGAGAAAGCACAAGTGGTTAGAGTGACCCTCGCAAGGGTAGTGTAACTATTGTGGCGAGTGTGATAACAACAATTGTGAAAAAACTACTATTTTTATTTATTTATTTATTTGCAAAAAAACACATCGAAATGCATACCAAAGGTTGTACGACCTTGGTATACAAAAAAAATGGCCTTCCTAGTCAATGTTGTCCAAAATTGACAAACTCTAAATGAAAATGGGGGTTTTGATGCCTTTTGAATCCAATCGTGAGGTCTGTTTGGCCTTAAAGTGCTCCAAAAATTAGAGTCGCCCTCCCCCCTCCCTTGCCCCTATTTTTACAAAAAATACCCAAAAGACACTAGAGATGTTATGTCAAACCCTCGCTCTTCTTTTTCTCCAACTATTGAACAAGCTATAGTAGATCTGACTCTAATACTATGAAGGATTTGAGCAATACAAATCCACAAAGCCCAAAGAATACTTGCATGCAAGAACCTGTCACAAAGAAGAAAAAGCAAAGAAGAGGCAAGGATTTTGCTCTGAGAATATACAAATTGTATTATCAGACTTAAAGAATGATAAATATTTACAAAAGATCAATCCTTATAGAAGGAGATCAAAAAACCTAAAAGGTAAACCCTAAGAGGTAAATGATATTTAATAATTACTAATTAATTATTAAATGGAAATGCAAAAGTGCATAAAATGAAATCTTAAAAGGAAGTAAAGGTAATTTAATAAATTAAATTAAATTAACATTTTACTCTAACACAAAAGATTTCTTAATTCCAAATGAAGCTCAAGAAATTACTATCTATCATCAATCACAATATTCTTAAGTTGTTTTCAAAGCCTAAATACTTATTTGAATAATAATTCAACAATTTGCAACGCCTTAAATATATATAGTGAAGAAGTGTATATCCACAACCATGTTAGTGTAGTTCATACCTTGGAGCTTAAGAAGTTTAGGGATGATATCTATTGAACTACACTCCCAATTCTTGCTTCAAGGTTCCTAATAGGAATGTTTTCTCAATTTGATTATTCTAGTGAAGTGTGCATTACTTATGATCCTTGAATCTCATCCATGTGAATATCTCCTTGAAGTTATTGTATGTCTTTAACTTTGTAGGTGCCCCACCAAGTCAGGTAAGTTATATCATGCATTTCATTTCTTCCATAGAAATTGTATGTATTTAACAACTTTTTGCATTTCATTTGCCTAGTTTAGTGAGTTGGTCATTCGAGCTCGAAATATTCTGATTTTTTCCATGGAGGTTCATTTTAGATATATCAGCCTGATAGTCAAGTTTTGTGGCAATATCTAATGTGTTTGTGGAGTTCCTGAGAATTTTTGCTATTGCCAATAGGGTATAAAAGCTTTGAACTCATCTTTGAAGGTTTTAGAAGCTCCAGAAAGGGGTCAAACCCCGGTTGATTGGAGTTTGTGTGAGTCATGTTTTGTAGATCAACTTGTGTCATTTTTGAAAAAGGAATAATAGTCAATCAAAGCAACAATTGATGAGTTATGGTCTCTGAAAGTTGTGCTACCTAAGTCAAAGAAAATGGAATTCCTTTGAAATTTCTTTTGAGTTTCGAAAGTTTTTGGGACTTACTCTAACATAATAAAATATGAAAAATAATAATAATTTAGGGTTGATCAGCTTGAGGGTCTAGGGCTAAAGTTCTAGAACATTCTTGGGCGATGGAAACTTGCCTATATAAAGAAGGTTTGTAGGGTTGTCTAGGACAATGTTGGGAGTTGGTGGTGGCTTTAGCATGAAAAATATTGTAAGGAAGAACACCCATGTGGCTTTGCATGTCTTATTTCTGATATTTGTAATTCTATACTTTTGGAGATAATAAGAAGCCAACTTTTTGTTTTTGCAACTTGTTATTTTCCAATTCTTGTTATGTGTTTGTGTTATTAAGGGGAGTACCCTTCATCACTATCACACCTGTTCCAAAAATGAACACATACTTTGATGTGTTTTTCCTATGATCAGCATTGCTTGAAAATTATTATTAGCATATCTAGCTAGTTTAAGATCTGAATTTGATGTATACAAGATACCAAATTCTATTGTTTGAGCAATATATCTTTATTTTTTAATTTTTTTATTCCAATGGATACTAATTGGCGACTCCATGAATCTGGAAATTAAACTTGCAACGTCTTGATGTTGTCAAATACATGAGACTTCCAACCAATTATTATACAAGGTTGGATCAACATTGGATCCCTTATCCTTCTTACTAGGCTATTAACTCCTCAAAGTATCTTTTGCATACTTCAATTGACAAATAAAAGTATTGTCGTATTTCATCAATCATATCAAGCTTTGTTTTCATGGTTGTCTTAAAGTCATCTATAGAGAGATCTCCAATGAAAATCAAATCATCGATATACAAGAAAACTATGAAAAAAAAATCTTCCTTATTTACCTTCGTATACCAAGTTGGCTCATTTGGACACCTGTTAAATCCTTTGCTATTCAAGTATTCATCAATTCTAGTATACTATATGTTGGGTGCTTGGTTCAATCCATATAATACCTTTTTTTAATTTGTAGACCTTATCTTCTTGTCCATTGATTTCATATCTCGAGGTTGTTTCACATAAACCTTCTCTTCCAAAAGTCCATTTTAAAAAGCAAAGTTTACATCCATCTAATATATTTTCCATCTATTTCATGTTGTAATAGCTAACACATCCTCATTGTGTCACATCTAGCTATGGTGCATATATTTCATTATAATAAATGCCAAAATGGTGACTACCCCACTGAGCTATACATCTTTCTTTTTGCTTATCAACTTTACCTTCCGCATTTAACTTGATCTTATAAATCCATTTAAAACCTAACCTATATTTATAATTATGTAAATGTAGAAGACTCGTAAGTCTGATTTCTCTCTCTGAAATTAATCTCTTCATCCATAGCTTTTACCCAAACCTCTTTAGCAACTTTAACATTCATACGATCATATGTAGTCAATGGAAAATTTGAAACTCAATCTATTTCTTCATTCTGCTCATAAATTTCTCTTAAGCTTCTTTCCATTGACTTTTAATTGTGTTCCTTAATGTAGCTAATATAGGATTTGATTCATTACCCCTAATTCTATTGTTTGTTGTCCACTATACCCCGATGATTCACCGCACTCTTGAGTTCTATGTATTTTGAATTGTAATGGGTTAACTCATGGAGATTGGCTTATTGGAGTACTATTAGAGGTGTATGTGCCTAAGTAATCAACTATCCATCCTGCATGGCCTATTCATTTCCATCATTATTTCTATGAGATAATACAACTCTCTTTGCAGCAAATTTATCTATACTTCCATCCCAAGCCTCTTTCCTCGAGTCTACTGATAATAAACTTCTTGGCAATGCAATTATATAGTTTATATGTCTTAAACTCCTCATTATATCGAATAACAACATGTGTCTCACTTCTATTACTCAACTTCTTTCTCATCTCTTTGACTACATGTGCATAAGGTACACACCCAAAAATCCTCAAATGAGATACAGTGCAACTCTTACCACTACAAGCTTCTTTAGGAAAATGGTCCTTCACACTCTTAGATGGACTCTTATTTAGGACAGAAATTAAACAAATAGCTGCTTATCTTCCATATTTATTCAATAGATGCTTCTTCTTAATCATACTCCAAGCCACGATCATAATAGTTGAATTTTTCCTTTCAGCTACTCCATTTTAATGTGAAATAAAACTAATAGTAAATTGTCTCTTGAGTCTTGGTTTTATGATCTTAACAGAATTCTAAAAATCAATATACTCGCCTCCTCTATATGATCTTAGAACTTTAGTATATTTGCAATGATCCCATTCAACCATCGCTTTTACCTTTTGATTCTGAATACATCAAAAGCTTCAGACTTTTGCTTCAAAAGACAAGCCCAAGTCTTCTAACTACAATCATCTATAAAGGTTAAAAAAAGAAATATTATAAGTCAATGATGCTGTTTGAATTGGTCTGCACAAATCTGTGTATGGAGCTTTTTCTCTATACGATACTCCAAAAACATTATTATTTTGCATGATGCTTTGCTAGTATGTGAGTTTCACTTAGTGTGTTGGTTGCCGAATACTGGTCAACTTTTTCACCCTCTGCTTCTCTGCTTCTTCTGCAGCACATCTAAGTTACCAAAATGTAAATGAGCATATCTTAAATGCCATTACAAGGATTCATTTAAATCCTTATATTTATAAGCATTCAAAGAGTTATATAGTTCATTTCTTATAGTGAGTGGAAACATTCTATTCTTTATCATTTCTATCCTTGCTATCAATTGTTTACTCATATACTTATCAATGACTGTACATAACCCATTTTTAAAGATACCACATTTTTAAAGAACACGCTGCATTTTCCCTATTAAACAAATTGCATTTTTAAATGGGTGCATAATAGACATCATCTATTGTTCTTCAATCACCATTCTTGGTACACACAACAAACATTCCTTTACTTTAACACGGACCTTATTATTATTACCCAACTTTACCTTAGACTCAATACTAGTCTCTAGATTGACAAACAACTCTTTGTTTCTAGCCATTTGATTGTTGCAGCCACTGTTCAAAAAACCAAGCTTCATTTGAACTTTCTTGCATCACATTACAGGTCAAAAACATAGATTTTGATCATTTTCAGACTCCTATCTGATGTGTAGGCCGTTTGTCAATATCTGTCTACTTCTTCCAACACTTGTTAGCAAAAGGACCATACGCTTTGGTAATAAAAACATTGTACCTTTGATTTATCATACCTCTGGTATCCTTGTTGCCAGTTTTTGCTGTTACTTCCCCTCAAATTAGAAGGGATCTTTTGAGATTTCTCCTCAAATTCTGAATCAATTCTACTGTCAGTTTTTCTTCCTCTTCCATTGCTACTAATCTACTGTTCTATTGCTACTAGATCTACCCCTGCCTCTACCTCCGGTAACTTGCAATTGAGTTTTGAAAGCGTTCTCCAATTAATTATCATCATACCTTGTCAAACTCGATTCATTTGCAATGGAAGGACCAGTGAATTCATCAATTTTTATTTATGTTTTTAAACTCTTGTTAGGCACCCGCACAACTACAACTACAAATTTCTTTGGAAAACACCTGAGAACTTTTTCAATCACTCTCTTATCTAAAAGGTCATCCGCATATTTTATTAATTGATTGACAATGTTCGTGACCGGAGTCATAAAGCTATCCACAATCTCACTAGCTTTCATTTTCAGGTTCTCAAAATCCACAATTTTCACTATCTTTTATTTTCAGGTTCTCAGGATCTCTCCTCAACTTCTGCAACTTAACGTTCTTTACCTCGGATACACCTTGATAACAAGTTCTAATAGTGTCTCATACCTTCTTTAAAGAATTTGTATTAAAAACCTTCAAAACTGGTGTCATTTGATCCTTGTTGAATAAGGCCAAGAGCTTTATTATCTTTCATTTTGTTCTTCTTCAACACATTTCGGTTATCATTCGTTCGGGCTATTTCTGCTGCATGGTCAGGAGGCTCTGCATATCCATCAGTGACAAATCCCCAAGGATCATGAGCACGTAGTAATGTTGTCATTCTAATAGACCAAGAATCCTAATGTTTTTCAGTCAAAATAGGAACCTGTGACTAAGCCAAACATTTTGAAGTCATCTTAGTTCATTGATGGGTTTTCAGACAGCAAGTCGATCTCTTTGATCTCTGGGCTCCAATACAAATCTGTAGGTTGCAAGAGAATGAAAACAAAAGCAGAGCAATGAAACAAAACAGAGCAGAGTATGCTACAGCATACAAGACAAAATTTTATATACCGATAAAGAGTACTACAAATATGAAACTCTACAGATTTCAAAAATCTGTAACTTTTGTGTTCCCAGATAGATACCCCATACAGTTGCAAACAGATTAATTTGTAAGCATTATCTCCTTAGTCGGTGAAGAAATGGTAATGTTGGAACTTGCCAGACATGGCAAGTTAATAAAAGAGAGAGTCTAATTTTCGGCAGAGAAGACAAGTACAAATCAGATTTTCTTCAAAATTAGTCTGTGTGGCGTTGGAGAAATGAGTTTTCAACAGCGGCCAGAGAAATTATTTTTAAATCCAATAAATACTATTGCAAACTGAAAGTAGAAACTAATTAATAACCACAAATGATTAATAAATTACTAAAATATAACTCAGTATTTGTGTTAAGAGTATATTTTTTTACATTCTTAAACTGAACACCATTCTAGTAGAGTTTGAATTAAACTGTTCTTAGTTTGTTGCAGTTAATTCCAGAGTGCCTTTCCTCTGTATGATTTAGTTACAAATATCAGAGTCTAGAAGGCTGTATTCTTCCATGTCATAGGCTTTTGGTTTTACCCAACTCTGCTCCATGCAATGCGTTAGAATGATAATTCTTCAAAGTTCACTTACTTTTAAGTGATTGAACTTCATAAATTCTAAATTAAAAACTAGTAAATAATATACTTAACAAAGTCAAGTCTTCTTTTGGTATGATTTAGGTTTTAGTTGGTTCGATCTTTTATTTTCAAGAGAATAAAAATAATAAATAAGATATATTTTCTTAAATCAAAAGTTTTTCTGATATGATTTAGGTTTTAAGTTGGCTGGATCTTCTATTTTCTAGAGAATGAAAATAACAGATAGACATTTTTTTAAAATATGTGAAATTTAATTTGTGTAGATACAAAGGAATGGAAAATTGATTTGGTATACATATTATTATAGTATCAATTGATGTGCTTAAGGGGCTTTCTAATGAATGGTTCATAAGGCACAACACTTGGTGAAGGTTTTGCAAATGGGGTTGCAAGCTTTGGGTTTAACCATGGATGAAACTCCGTAGTTAAGCGCGCTCAGGCTGGAGTTGTACTAGGATGGGTGACCTCCCGAGAAGTCTCAGTGCTCAACCCCTGTGAGCATCACCTACATCCAATGAGTGCTAAGTGTTCCATTTATTCTCATAAGAGATGGATTCATGATGAATCACTACTCATGAAACATGGTTCAATGAGTTTGACTCAAAATCACACAGTTAAATCCTGATTGCAATATCACGAATTGAAATTAAATATAAATGTGCAGAGTGAGAGCAAAGCTCAGTTCTTATTTATCTTTTACAACTGGAAATAGATTTCCATGCTTACGTACAAAAGCAGGGTAGGAGGGTCATTCTAAAGATTCAATCCTACAGTCCTAGATTTACTTACCAACCTATGGCTAACATAGTCCTAATGGCGCTTGCCTAGCTGTTCATTTAACTGTCTTTAATCAAACAGAATGCCCTAAATGTGTGCAACTCTAAATCTATGGCTATAAATCTACATCTTTATCTACCAATCAAAACCAGTTGTAAGTTTCCTGCAAAAACTGAAACAACTCGTTACACCAGAATTCACCGTAAACAAAATATCTGTTTCCACTAACCATTTCATCGAAGCGCTCTTTGAATGCTTCGGTATCTGTGACAGATAATCTTACTAGTTTTGTTTTGGTCTCAATTTGTATGAAGTCTTCTTCCAGTGCTGTCAAAATTGTTGAGCAACCATATATTCTTATCTTTTCTACACACTTCAAATTCCAATAACTATGTGGCAATATCTGCAATGCCTCACACTTCGTTATTGTCAATGTCTTAAGTGAAGCCAGTGCTCCATTTTCCACTATCGGCAGCTGCCCTAGCTTCTCCAGCTCCACTATTGAAAGTACCTGGACAGCTTAGGAAATGCTCCACTCTTGCCAAAATCCTCTGGAAATTTCACTATGCGAGCACAAGCAATCATCTCCGGATGCTTTAGACTGGGAAGTTTGTGCAACGCAGGTAGTTGTTTCAACATGCCACAGTTGAACAAACTAATGTAGCTCAGATGTTGAAATTCACAAAATGAATTTTCTATTTGGATTAATTGAGGACATGTTAGGCAGAGTTTCTGTAGTTTTGACATGGAAGTCATGTCATTGGGTAAGCTTTCCATATCTGTGAGAGACAAACGTAGGAACTCCATCTGCTCCATGTTTCCCAGTCCCCCGTCCCCCTTCTCGAATCGCTTCACCATAATTTGTAAGCGCCAAACTTTTGAGTTGTTTCAGGATGCCCAAATCATTAATTGATAGCAGATTTCTAATGCACCTTTTCCACCCTCTCTTTGCCCATGCAGTTGGACAACCTTCTGCTTCCAGGTACTCAAGAGATTTAAGGAATGAGATCCCATAAGGGATGCATTGTAGATGTTGACTACAACCAATGTCGAGAAGTTTTAGGGAATTCAACTTAGAAATGCTAGATGGGAGTTGTGTAATTCTAGCTCCACAAAGATCTTGTATCTGAAGAAGGTGTCTGAGAGCACCAATAGAGTTGGGTAGTCTCTTGATTGGTACAGAGTGTCATGCCCAAACTACGAGGGCAAAAACATACAATTTTTTTTTTTTAAATAACGTTATTAAATATTTGCCACATACACATAATATGATATATATATTCAATGATAAAACAAACAAATTGTTATTAACTTATTGGTTAAAAACTTTATTTAATTTAAAACTAATACCCAAATTTACTTTGAAAACAAAAGACTTATAATGAAAACTATTGATTAATTTAACTATCTTAATTTAAAAACTTTACACAAACAAAACATACTAACTCCAAGTTATTAACAAAATCTAAATACATTTAAAATTTAAGATTTATTCTAAAATAACATTAATAATATATCTAACATTGATAAATCGAAATAAAACCAAATTTCATTAATAAAACTTTAATATCTTAAACTAAAACTACTAAATATATATTAAATTTTGAAACCTTTAAAAACAATTAACAACTAAACTAACATTAAGTTTCTACTAACTTAAAAATTAAGCGAGTGTAATACTAATTTAAATTTAGACTAAATCTAAACTATCTTAAATTTAAAATTATCATGATACTAAACTAAACTAACAACCTTTAACCAAAACTAAACTTACTGACTTAAAACATACAAGGTTGCTAATGATCTTTTTTTTAAATTAATAACATTCCTAGCAGCTAACCACTAAACTAGAACTAAAGTCCTACTTAATATACTAACTACCCCAAGAATATTATAACTCTATAATCTAAACACCTCATAAAAGGATCATGCCTAAATTTGAATCTCTAAACATTCATTAATACTAGCTATGCACTGTTCTTAACCCTATATGCTACTCTTCTCTCTTACCCAAGCATCTACCCACCTTAAACTGCGTGCTAACTAACTCCCCCCCTTGACTTCTCCCATGCGAAATAAATCTCAAACCATGGTTTATTTAAACATTTGTGTATTTAAAGTTTCTTGTTACCTCCAAGCTCGTGCCCCATTCAAGATGGGACCTTCACCCAAGTTGGCGACCAAGGAGGCAGGGGTGACAAGACATTCCCTGACCTATGTCAGGCTTAGACAGCGCTAAATGCGCTTAGCAGACTTGGAAGGCGTGGAAGGGGATGATGGGGAGGTGGGTCCCCCGTCCTCCCTCTTCCATACAAGGTATTTCATAAAAAAAACTCCATCAAATTGGTCGCCTATCCTTTAATAAGCAGCAATTGTTCCAACGTTGTATATTTTTTTGTTAATTATTTAATTGCTAAATGTCCCATCCATAAGCTGGGTCGACCCTCACTTAGGGAATTCATCATTAGTTCTTTTTGACTCTTGATTTGAATGAAAGAGATTTGTACCTTAGGTGCTTACTTTAGATTATTTTATTAGGTTATGTCTTACTTGAAAATTAGGTATTCTCTTACTTTATTTAGAAGATACTACAATATATTCCTTGATTATTATATTGGTCTGTATTAGTAGATATTATTTCCACTTCTTCCATATAAAATCCAAAGAGTAAATTGTGTGTCTATAGCAAGCTTTATGTTTTATATCTTATAACTTATATATCCTCTATTTGTTCTTTCTACTACCAAAGTCTAAGGCATCACGATATCTATTGCAATGATACATTAGAGAATCCTAACTATGTTTGATAATCTAAATTGATGATCTTTTTCTTTTCTCCATTTGGCTAATAGCCTCAATACTAACAACACATAAGGAGTTATATGAAAGAGATCTAACTATGCTCATCCATGGATTTAGAAAAATGGAGATACCTTATGTATATAGCTCACAAATTTTCAAGTATCTTATCATTTAGAATAATATTCATAACATGACTATGAGCCAAATTGCAAATTCATTATCTCAGCAATTCATTCTCTATGATAAAAAAAATTAACTCTTCACCTCTATACACTTATATTCAAAACATTGCAAACAACATTACCATTACATTGAATTTGAATTATCCATTTTAACCACAATGAAAGAATTGTTTTAACCCCATTAATCACAAAAACTAATCTTTCATTCATAATAGAATTTTCGTTTCCATCATATAAGAAAACTTGAAATTTTACCAAATTAAATCAACATCATTATTTCTATCATGTTTTTGATGCACATCCATCTAAATTTAAATCACGATTAAGTCACATGATAACCAATTATACTCAAACACCAATTTTATTGGCCAACCTGATTCAAAGGCTCAGCCGGGAAAGAACCAGGAAGAAAACCCGGCTTCTTTTCCATTTACAGCAAGCTTAAAATACAATTTACAATAGGATATCAATCCCAAATTTTAACAATTAAATTGAATTTTCTTCATGACACTCATCAAGGGATTTATAATATTTTTTGCAACTCATTATTTGAACCATGGATGGAACAGAATTCTGATCAAGTGACAACAAGCATGACCAAGAACAATTCAAACAAGCATATTCATACAAAGTTTTCACAAAGGGATTCACAATGAATCAAAAACTAGAGAAAGGTGGATTCTTCCAACCAGGAGAAGTCAAGCACAACACCAAACAGATGCCCAATCGAGGCTATATACCAAGAACTTTCGTTCTTCCATTTCAACATACCATAATAATACCAGGTTTGTGCTGACAAGTAGGGGCCCATAACACCCTACCCTTTCTCCCTCTTCTCATCCTGAGAAGAGACTCTACACTAGTTGGACTCCGACTAAACAGACCTTTCCCAAAATTGGTCACTTCTGCCCTCTCTAAGGGTGAGTAATACCAAAACACCCATGCAAGAACATCTCAAAAATCCAACATAAACATGAAAGGAAATCATTTCAAATAACATGGTTTTCAAAGCTTCCCAACATACTCACAACCATACAAGCATTCAAACAACAACAAGGTAGCATAAGCATGAAACAAACATGGAAACTGAACGAGGGACATGAGAATTCCAACCTTCACAAAGAGGTAATGAAAATGAACAAGTTTGAGTAGAGTTTCCTTCTCCTTGCTTCAATCTTCAAGAACTCCTCTCTAAATGTAGAGATTGGGTAACAACCTCCACAAGTATAAAAAGGGTCTCTAAATAAGCCTCAAACTCAACCACCAAAAGGAGCAATAACTATTTCCACCCACTAGCAATTCTAGAAACTCCTAACTCCACCTACACTATGGTTAAACCCTAAGTGGAGATGAGGTGAGGTAACTCAAGATAACCACTTGCAATTTTCGCACAAAGGTAAAATGAGACTTTTTGAATGATCTCCAAAGTCAACAAAAGGGGCTTAGGGGTTGGAAAAGACCCCCAACCCATACCCATACCCCTTGGGTATAATTATTTCATGTTTTGAAGCCTTAGGAATAAGTTTAGAGCCAAACAAAGGCTAGGAAATAATTAGGACCAACAAACAACTTTAACAAAACAGATAAAGCACTAATTCGGATTAAGGGATGACTAACCTCGATTAAAAATCCAATTAGCAAACTGACACTAACTTAAGCCAACTTGGGTCCAAAGGTTACACAACTAACCCTAATTAGCACATTGAAGAACATAAACAATTTACGAGTGTCAAGCGACACTAAAAGAACATAGTTACAAACACTAACATTCACTGAACACAGAAAGATAAATACATACATCTCACAGTACAATACGTGACTTACGAACGACAAGGTTTTCAAAATTAACACATAGAGATCAGTTATGTCCCTCCGTCGGTTTCCTCGGCTAAAATATCTGCACACTCATTGCACACATCAGTAGTCCCGAAAATCACATGTACATATATACGTATCAGAAATTCACATAAATTGAATCATACATAAATCAGGGTTTCTTTCATCCTACAAAATTCTTAATCATAAAGATTCCAAAATCAATGTGTTAATCCTACATTTTACTTATTTCATCAACATACATATACATAAAGTATTAAATGACGGACATCAACTATCTGAAAATAACATCACACAACATGAAATAATATGATATGTTCAAGTATCCGATAATGTCTCGACATCTCGAGTCGTGAGTATCAAAAAGATAAAGTAACAACTAAGGCCATGAGGGGTCAGGGCGAGGCCTCACACAAAGCTTAATCTAAGGCAAATTAGATGCTTCAAATGTCCAATATTTTTTGGCAAGCAACGGATGGCAGTACCTGACAAATCTAGAACCCTGAGCGCGGTCATACTCCCAATCACTTCTTTTGGAATTTCTGTCAAATAAGGATTAGAAGCAAGTAGCAAGGACCGAATAAAGGCAGCTTCGAATGCCTTAGGAACCCTAGTCAATCTGTTGCACATCAATGAAGTTCTGAGGTGTCCTGAAAAATAATATACTGGAAACTCTTGTAAATTTCTGCCTGCCTCAAAAAAACATCTCTCTTCTTTCATAGTGATTTGATTTGCTAAATCATGCAAACCATCGTGCAACCTGAAAGCAAGCACATTTCCCTCATGATCCTTCTGAAGCGGTTTTATAAGAAAACGGTCAGCTAAGAGATTTGCGCATCTCTGTCCAATTTTGAGAGGATCCGGCCCAATCAGCAACCCTTCGCCAATCCAATACTGAGTAGCATTGGGAGTGTAGATGACACTGTCTTCTGGATAAGCAGCTAGGTAGAGAAAGCACAACTGCAAGGAAATGCCATAGCCAGCCACGTCGGCCAAAGCATCGAAGCTTAATCTCAACCTGCCGTAAAGCGAGCATGCAACATCCTTCTGTAACTTTTGGAGAGCAAATTCCCATTCATTTGACTGAGTGATGCCTGACATTACACGCCCGATTACTTTTAGGGCTAATGGAAGCCCTCCACACTCGTTGCAGACACTTCTCACTTTTTCTTGATCAATGCTCTGCGGCAAAATTCCATGGCTGTGTGGAAAAGCATGGGAAGAAAACAATCTCCAACTATCATCCTCAGTAAAACATTGCATTTGGATGATTGATTGGGGTGTAGCACCTAATTGTAACACCACTCTCGTACTTCTAGAAGTAGCAATGATGGTATTGAAGTTGTGATGATGTGATGTAGGTACACACAGCTCCTCTAACAACGAAGCTGCACTTGTTTCCCAAACATCATCTAAAAATAGGGCAAATTTGTGTCTTCTCATGCTCTCATTCAACCGTGTTTTCACATGGTTCTCCTCACTGCTAAGTCGAACCTTTCATTTGCTTTAAGAGCTATTTGTTTAACAAGATCACCTCTAAGTCTATTGAAAGATGGAGTTTGTGAAACAGTAAGCCAAAGCAATAAGTCATTGGGAAAGAGACTCTGTACCTGGTTACTGTTGAACGCTCGTTTGAGGAGCAGAGTCTTTCCGGCCCCGCCCATTCCAATTAGGCCGATACAGGGTACATTTTCGAACTGCGCAGAAGCAATAAGATCCTCAATTCTGATGGATGCAGAATCTTGTCCGACGATGAGTGGCTCCTCAATATACTTCATGTTGGGAGCGCCCGCTGGAAACGAATCCCCAAATGTGTCGGTAAATCTTGAATTTCTCAGCTGAAGGGAATCGATTGTCTCTCTGATCTGTTCAAGCCCTTGTCGATTGGCCACATCTTGATGAAGCTGATGGAGAAAAGCAATGGAAGGTGTGGAAATTACATGCTTCTCCAAATCAGAAATGAATCGAATAATCTTCCTGCTCATTGTGTAACGAGAAAGCAGGCGATGAGAAGATGGCACAACACACTGTTGGACTAAATCAGATGCACCCAGAAGAAGATCATTCAATTCAGTCAACCAGCTATTCACTGCAGAGGGCAGAGGAGAGAGAGGTGGAGCATTGATTCTACCTGCGTTCAAACCCTTCCTGTATTCCTGCATTTCTGAATTAATGGAATGAACTCTGTGGAGCAAATGTTTGAGCACATCCAACTCTTTCCTGCAGTGGACGGCAACGTTGATCTTGTCAATAATCTGGCCGAGTGCCGCCGTAATGGCAAAACCGATCGTCCCAGAGATAAAACCAGGATCCCCCATTTTCCCAGCAACAACCGCAGCTTCAGGAAAATTGAAATTTTTTCACGTCTCTGGTACAGATCCAGAAGATTTCCAAATGCAACGTCTACGACTATAATGCAAATTTGCTTTCAGTTTCAGTTTTTAACTTTGTATGACAGGCACATTTCAATGTGTTGGGGGTCTTGTTGCAGCTTGGTGTCGTTGTTTTTGAAGCAACGAAATTGGTTTTGCTTTCCATTGAATCCTATTACTGCATTGTACTGTGTTGCCCCTTCTTGTTTTGTGTTCTTTTATTAGAGCCCGTTTGGTTGCAAGCGTAGGAATTGAGAATTAGAATAGAAAATTTTAATGAGAATGGAGAATGAAGAATAGGAATGGAAAAATGCAATCCAATCTTATTTATCCCTTGTTTGGTTATGCAAGCTTAAATTGGAATAGGGTTAATTTGCAATCCGCGCCATTTGAAATTATTTCTGAAAATGTAATCAGCGCCATTGGAAAATTGCTAAAATATTTGAAATATTGAAAACAAAGTTCCAGCGCTCACCCAGGTCAAAGCAGATTTGAAAATTTAATCAAATTTGAGAAAGTTAAAACGAATGCAAGAATAGCAATTCCAATTACAGGGATTTTTTGCAATGGATAAAAGCTCATTTTGGGGCTAAAATGAGAATATTCCTATTCCACGCACCAAACAAAGAATACAAATCATATTCTAATTTCTTATTCCTATTCCGGTTGTATTCCAGCAACCAAACGGGCCCTTAAGTATTCCTTGGGCTAAAGTTGAGTATCCGGTTTTAGTAGCCTCTTCATCCTTTTATCTTGATATCAAGCTCTTTACCACCAATCGTCTTTGTACCTTTCTGCTCAACTTGGCAGTGTTTCTTCTTGATAAGTAGGAGATGATTTCCACAGCTAGTCAAATTGTGATGTGAATATCAGGATTTAACTGTGTGATTTTGAGTCAAACTCGATGACCCATGTTTCATGAGTAGTGATTCAACATGAATCCATCTCTCATGAGGATAAATGAAACACTTAGCACTCATTGGATCTAGGTGATGCTCACAGGGGTGAAGCACCGAGACTTCCCGGGAGGTCACTCATCCCAGTACTACTCCAGCCTGAGCGCGCTTAAAACTCATACCCATAGGTTAAAACTCTGAGGTGATACCCGTAGGTTAAGTTTCAACGGCTTCAATCGTTTAATTATTTAGTTTCTAGTACAAGGTTTTCTACTTTGAATAAAAACTTCAAATATTTTCTAACACTGCCATTATTAAAAAAACATTATTGAAACTTCTTAAATATTGGGTTGGATGCATTGTGAAACTTCACAAGATTCTCCATTAACATGTTCTTTTTTATTAGTAGTTTTATTTTTTGGGGTACACTTAAGGTTTTAGTTTTCCAAAACGATGGACACTGAAATGGAAATATGTAGATCAGCATGTGTTATTTGATGATGTTAATTTGAACATTAGGAATGAATTGTTATTTAAAATTTGAATGAAATATTAATTTGTTTACAAAATTTGCAACCGTGGACAACTCTAACTCTGTGCTATGATAGGGTTATAGGGGTTAATTTGTTGGGTATTTTTTGGCATTTTTGGGAGTTTGTTTTTACAATCATTTGAAATTGCAGTAAGTAATCTGAGAAAAAGGTTTTGGATGAAGAGAAAGAGGGAAACGGTTTACTAAAAGAAAGCCCTAATGCTAAGAGTGAAGGCAATCATGGTGATAGAAATGTTTAGAGACTGTTGGATGGTTTGTTTATGTACTCATCAGATCCTCAATCGACAGCTTAGGGGTAGCACACCATGTTTTATTTTGTATATCAACGGACCTCAACGCCAGAATTTTGGGGATTTCCATATGGAAAACTGGATTCTTTATCCCTCGAAAGCAATCTATGTCTAAAAATGTATTTCCCAATTTTTTATTCAGTGAACTATTGAGTATTGCATTTGTTAGTTTTACATTTGTAGATTTCAACTGTGGACTCTTGGAGATTAGGGTAGTTATAAATTTTGAATATGAAATTAATATAGATTATCCTGTTTCACTAAAAGCAATTCACATATAAGCGCATTGCATGGTAGAGATTGCAATTCATTATAATGTGCTCTTTGTTTAATGAAGCTACAAAATCTAAATCTGAAAGTTATCTGAGGTTCTTATTCCCATTTAACCAAAAAAAAATAGGCTTTACAATGCAGTGTTCAGGTATCTGTTTATATAAAGAGCATCCATGGCAGAGATGGCAGAGGATTATGAAAACGTAATGAACAAGTGCTCCTGTTTATAAGAGCTTCAAAATCTGAGTTTGCAATAACAGAGATTTCTGTGCTTTGGCCAACATTGTCATTCTCCATCTGCCCTTGGTTGT
This sequence comes from Cupressus sempervirens, assembly GCA_028749045.1. Taxonomy (NCBI): domain Eukaryota; kingdom Viridiplantae; phylum Streptophyta; class Pinopsida; order Cupressales; family Cupressaceae; genus Cupressus; species Cupressus sempervirens. The sequence goes on from CM053793.1 coordinate 607,771,357, forward strand.
CCTCTTTCACCACATTACGATCCAAGATTTCTGAAAGGCGGTTGTCATTAATGGCAGATAGGAAATGTCGGACAAGTACTATGGAAGCATAAAATTGGATTCAGGCACTACTTTATTAACATTTTCAGTGCTCATGGAAAATAGTGCTGGTTAAGTTTCAATCCAATGCAATTTCTTTCAAACTCATTCGATTTCTATACTGAGCTCGCTGCAGTTGGAATTTGATTTCTCAACTGATCTATATTCACGCCCATCTCATCTTTATATTGAATTTGCAACAGTCATAGTAGTAAGGTAATGCAATAATTGTATCGTGATGATCTTCAGCGTTTTGTATTATATTTGCAACAATGATAATATGTTCAATTTAATGTCTGATACCTATTTGATTCTGCAACTGTTGTAACACTTCTAATATGAGCTAATTTATGTTAATATACATTTGTTCTATCATCTGAATTTGTGGCATTAATCCTTATATCTGTAATATAATGCAATTAGAAGTCATACACTTTTCAATGTCGCAAAATATATGTTATCTAATGAAATGTGAAATCTAATAAAATGTGAACTGACACTCACTTGATATACACACTGAAATGGCAACTATTGTAAGGATATATCCAATTTTCTATAATAGTGACTACCATTTGATTTATCCGTCGAATTTGTAGCTCATTAATAAAATTCATTGATCTAATGCACTGAACATGGATATCCATTTGATTTCTCAACTAATGTCTTTTGCAAGGTATACGTTGAATCTGACCTAAAGTATTGTGCACACATATAGATTGATTTTTTGAAAGAATTTGCAACATTTATAATAAAGTATTTTATGTAGTTAAACACAATATATGCTCATATCTATTTATTCTTTGTAATTATGCATTCAATCCAATAAAATGTGTCTGGATGCCATTGTTAATAATTTATCTATGTTGCTTATAAAGGCTATAAGTAATTCCTAATGTCAACTCTTGCAAAATGCATCTACCAAACTATTACTTAACACTTAAATTGGCATCTCAATGGTAGAAAAGGAATCATTTTAAACAAATAAGTTGTAACAAGTAATTTTATCTTAACACTAAAAGCTTCAATTCTAAATACACTACGACAAGAACTAGATGCTTTGCGTCCTTGTTTTCATGGATGGGAGTGTAAATTGAAAACCATGTCGGAGGTCACAATCTTAAAACTATCAACAGTTTTTAGTCTCAAGAATTTTAAAGAATTTTATTTGTCTCCAAGAAAAGCATTCACCACATTTGCACCTCTAGACAAAATGCAAAATGTACTAAAGACAAAATAAAGTCATACTTTTTTTTTTTTTTGTCCAGATTCACCAAAACCTAGTGATTTTTTTTCCAACTACAAACTATGCAATCAAATGCTAAAATTTTCAAAAAAAATCATGATTTATTCAATTTTTTGAAAATTGATTAGAGAATATAGCAGCTTGCCAAGTCAAAATGTTGAATTTGAAAGCTTATGATCTAAAAATGTTATCATAGGCACATTGACTTGGTAGAAACAGGTACATCAGGTATTGGAGTTTTTTAAAGAAAATTTGATTTAATTTTTTTGATTAGTATTAATGGGTTGTTGGTATTGACTAAGTTAAATTGAAAAGTTGTTGAAGAGTCCATTAAATATTTGTTTGAGACAAGCTTTTGAATGTATAGGGAGAGTATTTTTTCAATGAACTATAAGGATCCATTTTTGTAATTCCAGCATTAGTCTTATCTCTGAAATTTGTCGAATTTTGAATTCGTTATTTTGGAATGAGTTTTAGGAATATGATTAGATTCGTTTGATTCTCCTAAAAGTTGATTGGGAAGATCTTTTTTCTATTTGATTGTAGAAAACTAAAATTGGAATAAGATTAAGTTTATAATCAAAATTCTGATTAAATGAATAAGAGTTGATATGAGCCTTGTGACATCTACCTTTCAAACTCTTTTATATTAATTAATTTATAATTATTCATTTGTATTTTTAATGAGCCGATTATTTAGGAAAATATCCTACTGCAAATTTGAATGGAGTTGCAGAGTTGAGCACTTCAAGGATTGTAACGCTTTACCTACTCCATCCTCATAGCACAATGGAAGCAAAACTCTTTGAAGAAGTGCCTACAACCTTTGTCGTACAAAAATCATATACACATTTATCTAATACATTATAAATAACCTAGTGACAATTAAAAAAATTCATCGTTTCAGTTGATATTGTGGGAGGACAAAGAGGTAATATTTTGGGTTTTGGGGGCCGATTTTAAATTTGTAAGCACCCTCTTTCGACTTAAATTATTGAACCATCTCAAAAGTCTTTGATAGTTTCCATTACTCATGTAAGCATTATTGTGAATCGAGCTTTTGTGTGAATTTCAATTCTAGTATTGTGGATCATGCCTGCAAATCTGATAGAGGCCAGGGTTGTGTGTGGATGAGACCACCAATAACAAGGTACATAGATTGGCTCTTATCTGTGATTTGCTAGAGACACAAAAACGTTTGGGTCAAGCTCTGTGTTGTTGATGACTTGTGATGTCCACAAAAGTGCAGATTGAGCGTTGATGTCCTATGATGCTTGCAATGAAATTGATGATGAGGTCAAATGAAAGATTCAAATTGGTTGATGACTTCCCATAATTGAAAAACCCGCACTACTAATCCCTTTAGAGGACCCAAAAACTTTATCAAATATGAAAAAGGGAAATGGGAATTGGAATTGCCAATTTCAATTCTACCTTTTGAGGTGAAATCAACAAATTTTAATTTTGGGCCAAAATGAGAATACAAAATCTAATTTCCAATTCTGATTTGGCGCATCCAAACTATAGATTATTATTTTTAGGAATTACTTGCTTCTAATTCCAATTCAATTTTGACAAACAAATGGGCCCTAAAATTCGAACTAGTCTACCTTAAATTTTATTAGTCTTTGCATTTATAAGTAAATATTAATGTCTTCAATTAAGCATTAATGGAATAAATCTTTTTTTAGAATTATATAAAGTACACATTTTATTCTATGGTTGCAACCTTCTTATATTTTAATTCTATTTTTTTACTCATTTTCTCTTTTTAGTTTCTACCTATAACTAATGTTTTCATTTGTCTATGTGTAATTAGTGTAAACAATAATTAAAAAATTGATGTTCTAAAGTTTAAGGTCAAATTTAAACTACTTTATTTTTAAATTAATTTCCAATCATCAATTCTTTTTTTCTTATTGGGAACTGTTGATTTTCCCAAGGATTTTATTATTTTTTTATTAAAAAATAAATAAATAAATAAATATGGAATACTCTAGACTCTCTCCTGAAAGACTCTAGAACTAGGTGACTTAGACTCTGGTCTTTGATGCTTCCTCAAACCCTAAAATTTTCAATGAAACTACTAGCTCATCTCAAATCTAAGGCTCTAAGAAACAATGGTTTTGCAACTGATGAAATCAACATGGATGGAAACACTTAAAATACAAATAGTTGTGATGTTTGTCTTAAGCACACTACCCAGCTCATGAAATGATGCTTTTTATTGCAGGACATAAGGGGTCTCGACATTATTTGTTATTTGTGTTACTCCACCCTTCCATTTTTCACCATTTCCTCTCCTTCATGTAAGTCTTTGCAAATTTGTCTTTCATTGTTTTGCAATGCCTCGCCCTAGAACCCATTAGAAATTAACCTATCTCTATACTAAGTTGTTACAACAACTTGTTTTTCTTAAATGCTTAACATGCATTATTCATTACAAATGTGAAAGAAATTACAAACACAAGTATAAATGTCAATGTTAACACTTGATAAGACATGATACCAACTAACACAACTTTGTTAACTATTCCAATTGTTCCAAGACATAGTTACTTTTAACTATATCAACTAAACTACTAGAATCAATTGTAACTTAATCATATGACACATCCTAAGTTCATTTTAAAATCCAAATACAATCCTTTAATTATCCATAATGAAGTGAACTCATATTAGTGAAGTAGACTAATACATACACACAACATAGAAGGAATCAAATTATATTTAACATAGCCACATAAGAAAATATACAATTAATAAGATACATGATACATCATGACATGTACAATAACACATCTTCCATTATACATGTTGTGGGGACAACAATAATAATGAATAAAGTCATATATAATACAAGTACAAATATATATTTGAATGGATATCACATAGAAATATGTCATAGAATAAATGAAAACATTTTAGGATGAACAATATTAAAGTCTCCAAGAAATGAAACTAACCACCAATGTTCCTCTTCATGATTCGTGACATGTCTTAATAGCTTCCTGTGTTCTATAAGTCTAGTGGTTGTATCGGGCATTGACAGGTCGATCTTTTGGTGCAACGACAACTCTAGTTTGTAACAAGTGGTATCAGAGCTTGGTCACAGGTTTGAATCTCCTCAGGTAACACTAAGGGGGGGATTGTTGGACTAATTGCCAAAAATCCCCTTCAAAATTTCTAGCATGGCTTAACCACCTCCAGTGTTCTATAATTCCAGTGGTTGTATCGGGGATTGACAAGTCAATCTTTTGGTGTAATGACAACTCTAGTTTGTAACAAAAATAAGGATCGTCCAATGACAATAGTGTTGTTAGTGGGCCAACGTCCCTTGCAGGATTTGTAACATGGCTTAATCACCTCATGTGGTTCTATAAGACTATTGGTTGTATTGGGCATTGACAAGTCAATCTTTTGGTGCAACGACAACTCTGGCCTTTCTAACAATTGGTATCAAAACTTGGTCACAAGTTTGAATCTCATAGGCCACGATTAGTGATGCAAGGAGGGGGATTTTTGGCAGGAGGCTAGCATTTCTCACAAGATTTGTGATAAGGCTTAACTGCCTCATATGCTTCTATAAGACTATTGGTTGTATCAGGCATTGACAAGTCGATCTTTTGGAGCAACAACAACTCTGGCCTTTCTAACAAATAGGATGAACGTTGAATTGCAATGGTAAAAGCATCACTACCACCTAACCATGTGGAACCTAGAGGTCCACTCCCACTATGCTAAAGAGATAAAACCAATCCTCACTCAAAGAAAATAGCCAAACAATAAATACTAGTGAAAATGGTCTTAGAGTGGGGTTGTTGTTGCACCATAAGATCGATCTATCAATGCTCGGTACAACCACTTAACTTATAGTATACAAGAGGTAGTTAATCCCTTGTTACGAATCCTGAGGAGAGTGCTGAACAAATTTCTAACAATCTCCCCCTTAGCATTACCCAAGGGTCTGAGGATTCAAACTTGTGACCAAGCTTTAATACCACTTGTTAGAGTGGGGTTGTCGTTGCACCAAAAGACCGATATGTCAATGCCTAACACAACCACTCAACTTATAGTACATAGGAGGTAGTTAATCCCTTGTCAAAAATCCTAAGGGGAGCACTAAAAAAATTTCTAACAATCTCCCCCTTAGCATTACCCGAGGGTCTAAGGATTCGAACCTGTGACCAAGCCCTAATACCACTTGTTAGAGTAGGGTTTTCGTTGCACCAAAAAATTGGTCTATCAATGCTCAATACAGCCACTCAACTTATAGTACACAGGAGGTAGTTAAGCCCTTGTTACGAATCCCAAGGGGAGTACTAAACAAATTTCTGATTATAAGAATTTACCTTAGAGCAAACTTCACCCAAGATCAAGGAGCACAAGCACAAGCACACAATAGACCAAAGAATATGATCAATATGAAAATGCTTTCTATTATCAGAATCATGTACATACACACTAGGAGAGCCTATATATAAAGGCCTCTAAGATGCATCTAGAATGGGTCTAGAAAGAACTAGGAGATAAGCATGACAACTAAGCACATATCTTCCATAATAAAAAGATAAGAATGATGAGGTGTCTAGAATGTTGTAGACACCGTGTGCTCAAATAATGTGCTAACACCTAAGTGTAGACAACATGTGTATAATTAGAGTGCAAACTCCTGTGTTGTCAACATGACAACTTACAAGAGTATGCATACTCCTAGGTGAGTAATAAATAAATAATAAAATATATGCATTAACCTAAGAAAACTTAAGTAAGTGTAAATAGTAAATACTTATTTACACCAACACCCCCCTCTTAAGTGCAACTTAGGGGAATGCCCTTAAGCTTACATAATCTAGGATGAAATGCATGATGGGTCCTAGCTACTCGGCCATGTTAGGTACCCATGTACATAATGATATGCAATCTCTCATAAAGCGGAGAAAGAGGAAAAACCTCATGGGAAAAACCCTCCCCTAAAAAGAGAGATGAAACGATGTATGGATGGATGGAGTCATCAAGACCCCCCCATTACAACATAAATCCAGTATATACATAAGAGAATGATGAGAAGAGGAAGAGAGACAGGATAGCGCCCCCCACCCCCCCCCCCCCCCAAAGAAGAATGCCTACCAGTGACTGCTCTAATAAAGAAGCTGATCCAAGACTGCAGAATGGTGTTGCTCCCCTTAGGAAGAAACAATGCCAAAGGTACAAATGAAACACTTCCATTGTGTGTGGAAAGAATCCCATGGATAAGTGATGTCTCTAAAACTTGCTCATCTGGCTGAAGAACCTATCTAAAAGAACTATCTATCTACTCAACTAATGAAGAAGCCCTCAGCAAGTGTTGATCATAAGTATCCATAATCACTTCAACATGTGACGATCAATCATGTAGAGAATCAACAAGAGGGTCAGATGAAGCCCTTGTGACAACTGAAAAAGAAGCTATTGCATTAGGAAGAAGAGGCAAATCATCAATATTGTCCCCCAAATCTATCACTGAAGCTGGACCTGGAAGGCTGAATGTACCTTAATGTGCTAGACCTATCACTATGGTGATGTATGCATGTGGACTGAACTGATGTAGTGATCTCTCACTACAACTGTCGATAGAACCCCATGTGTTTGAATCTGTTGAAGCACTATCGCTAGTTCACTATTAGTTTCCATGTGATATGATGTGCGGAGAGGATTAGAGGACAAGCTTGGTGAACTTTCCTCAAAGTGTACATCCTTCTCCACAAAAATTTGATGTGTCTCTGGATCTAGAAGTTTGTATGCCTTCACACCGTCTTCATAACCAATGAAATTACAAGGCTGAGGTGATTGTACCTTGCATCTCCTAGAAGATTTTTTTGCCCATGCAGGACAACCGAAGACTCTGAAGTGTGTCACAATAGGTTTTCTACTGCACCATGCCTCAAAAGGAGTCTTTCCATCTAAGGCTAGATGAGGAGACCTGTTAAGAATGTGAGTGGCACTACTAATTGCTTTGATTTCAAGTGATGGATCGAGAGACTTGGCTTGTATCATGCAACTTGCCATAGACTTAAGAGTTTGGATCCTCAAAGCTACTACATCTGTCTTGTGCAGACTGAATGTTGGCAAAGTCTAAAGATCAATGACCTCGAGTCTGTAAAAGTCTGTAAGTCTTCTGTTCACATATTTACTTCCATTGTCCATTCATAGAACTTTGATGGCTTTCCTTGATTTCTGTTCAACATGAGTCTTGAAGGCTAGAAACTTGTCCAACACTTCATTCTTATGATGAAGAAAGTAGACCCAAGTGTATCTTGAAAAGTCACCAATGAAAGTCAGTATGTAGCAACCTTGGCTGACTGCAAAAGGACATGTTAATACCATGTGAATCATTTGTAGAACACATGGTGCTCTTGAAGACTTCCCTTTCTATAACTTCCCCTCTGGATGCATATCCACTGAATCTGTTGAACATTCACTATGGGAAAAGTTGATTTGAGGTAGACCTTTGACCATTCTGTTTGTGCAAAGTTGCTGAAGGTAGCAGAAGGCAAGATGACCATACTACTCATGCCATAATTACATGTTTGAATTGGATTGTGATAACAAGGCCTTTGAAGGAGACTTGGGCACAAAATGGGAGAAAGAATACAACCTCTTGTCATGATTCACTTTCCCCACTACAACCAAGGAATCATCTTTAAGACTGTGCACATGTACAGAGTTTGGAAGGAACTTAACTCTATGTCCATCTCCAAGGTGAGTGATTTGGTAGATTGATAGGAGATTTGAACTTAGGTTTGGAACATAGAGAACATCTTGAAACTCTCCATTTTCCATTTCCATGTTTCTTTTTCCTTCAACTTCCATTTTTGTATCATCTCCCACGAAGATGTGTGGCACCTTTGATTGCTTCATTGAAGAAAAATCCTCCTTTGAAGAACCCATATGATATGAGGCATCTGAGTCAAATATTCATTCCTTTGAAGAATTTGAATTTGAAATGTCCCCTTTTCTGATTTGATATGGTATTTCATACCTCTAATCAGATCTTTAAAATCAAACAACTAATATCCCAAAGATCCACCAAATACCTCAAGAAACCCCAAATCGGATATGCTGAAAATAGTGCTAAAAGCTTCACAACTTCACAAATTATTAATAAATCTGAAAATGGAAATTTTTACAGAACTTTCAGCAGCATAACAGCCTACAAATTGACATTTCCAGATCTGTATAGCCTTTACACAACAGCTCAAAAATGTAGGACAAAAACTATGCTCATCGGGCTCCCGAAATAGCACAAAATATGCCCGGAAACACCACAAAAATACTAATAATCTATCTCAGAATTTTAATCACGTCCCAATACATATATTCAGCTCTATTTTAACATCTTAAAGTCTGAAATACAGCAGCAACCCAAACTGATATGAAATACTCTACTGGAAACACCAAACTCATACCAAAAACACACCCGAAAACCCACAAATCTGCACTGTTCAACACAAAGGCAAACTCTGTATGAGCATGCACATGGAATGGCTTCAAACTCCCGTCCTTAGCCTTCCTGGAAACCTGCAAACTCCCATTCTTGGGTCTCCCTGGAAACCTGCAAACTCCCATTCTTGGGTCTCCTTCTCCACAGGTTTGGCAGCCTCTGAAGAATAACAAAGAATGAGCAAAAATCAAGTTCTGGTCTCTGCCCAAAATGCCTCCAAACCCCTTAAAAGAGGGCATAAATGTAACTCACATCCAAGAGAGGTTAATGAAACATATTTTAATAATAATTTTCATTTATTAGTCTAACGGTTTCCAAAGATTAACCCCCTTTTTCCGAAACTTCACTTTCTTGGGCCTGCCTGCCTTAGCAAAGATTATTATTTTTTAATTATTTGAAAAGGGGACATGACAGAATTTTCCATGAGTGGTTTCTCGTTGCCCTTTGAATCTAAAGAAGACCCTTTACCCTTATAAGCATTAGGCAATGGAACATTATTTTTCTTGATGATGTTGGTCAACTCATCAATCCTTTTAAGATAACACTCATGTTCTTCATGACCCATTTTCTTGCAATAGGCACACTTTTTCTTCTCCTTATTGTTTTTGTCCCCCTTCTTGTTGGAATTTGAGGAAGACTTGCCTTGTTGATTGGATTGTGGTGTTGTCTTTTCTGCATCCTTTGATTTGTTCTTCCATTTCTTCTTACCATTTCCTTTATTTGAAGACTGTCCAGCTGAATTTTGAGAACCCTCATTGTTGGCCACCAATGCTTTAGACTTAGGTGAATTGAGAATCCCCATTGATTTCAACTTCTTTTCTTCGGTATCCAACAGATTAGCATATTCATCAAAAGTGACTTTCTTATAAGTAGACCCTAAGGTAGTCTTTGAGGTGTTAAAAGAAGATACAAATGTGGAATACTCCGATGGCAGCTTGTTATGTATAAGATAGTTCAATCTGTCATCTTTCATAGAACTCCCACAATCAGTAAGCTTTGTCCTTAGTTCATTCACCTTAATGATGAAATCCTGTATAGAGTCATATGACTTAGGATCTAAGGAGACAAGCTCATCTTCAATTTTGAAAACATCCTCTCCAGACACTTTACCATATAGGTTTTTGAGGGTATCCCAAGCTTCCTTGGATGAAGAACACTTCTTAATTTGATACATGATCTTATCATCAACCCCCAAACATATATCACCAAGGGCTTTCCTATCCATAGCTACCCAAGCTGAAATATCACTTGTTGATACATTGTCACCTACTGGTTTAGGAAGAGTACCATCTACATATTATGAAATTCCATTATGCATTAAGTGATACCACATTTTGATGGACCGTGTAGCATAGTTATGTGGAGTTAATTTAGGAGATCTAAAATTTCCCATAATGCAAAAAATGAAAAAAAAAGTGCAGAAAAGAGAGAACACAACAACTAGAACACCTCCCCTTTTCACTAAATCAAGAAACCCCCCCCAAAATAGATGCTTTTGGCACTTTATCAGTATGTGATTACAATGGGCCACTTGCCAAATTTGGCCTTCATGGACTTCTAATTTTGCTTGTTACAACCTCTTAATGAATTACAAATCTAAAACTTTACAATGTGCTACAATTCTGAAGCAATACAAAGCAAAGAAAGGCCCTATTGTTGAAAGTGACACTTTTGTCCACACAACCCTATAATCTAATTGAAGATCTGGAAAGTAGACAAAAAATAACACACTTTCAAAAAAAATTGAACTTATTTTTTAATCCAGATGTGCCTGTATGGAGTGTTTGAAGTTGCAAAATGTAGGATTATGCAAGTATAGTTGCCAAAAAATGCAATTTTTGAACAATCTGTGCACCAAAACTAGAAAAAAGTTGCACCACTAAAAAGTTTAAGAAATTCTACCCAATTTCAAAAAATATTACCCCTAATTTGGAGTCCAGATGTCTGAGTTATGGCCTCCCAAAGTTAGACTGCAAAATCCAAAATCAATCTAGAGAGGGGTTGCATTAGCAAAACACAAGGTTAAATTTGGCGGTCATACGGTTGTCGTAGCAGTTCAAAATGGCCTTAGAATGACAGTCAGACGGTTGTCAAATTTAGGCTCATGAATAGGATGATGTCAACAACTCTTACCCCTGTGATGATGTCAAGATGATGTCAGCATGGTACAACTTTTGTATGGGCCATACAAACTATATGAAAAATGATGGGGCAGGGTGCGATAGATGAGTTGGCGTTGACTGTGCACCATGTGTCGTTGACTTGGCAGGCCTGTGTGTGCAAGTATGGATGTCTACATGTCAAACAGTTGGCTCACCCCTACCTGGTAGTTGGTCCACATGGATAAAGATTATTTGTCAACATGGATCTGACTGGTCACTGCACTGATTGTACAATAGTAGGTGTTGTCATATGACATGTTGCCTCTAGTCGTGGTACTTGGCTCCTAGCAGTGATGACACATGGCAACTGTTCTTGCTATCGTGGCATAGATTGTACACCTTCTGTCAAGGTAGCGAGTGGGATGGCACCACGTGGTTGCAGTTTTGGTGTGCCAAATTAAACACTCGCAGCTACGCCGTGATTTATTTTCGTTCGTCGGGGTTTTACGCTACTGGCTGGAAAGGCTTTTGTGTGACAGAATATGTCACCGAAGTGTGGGTTAATTGTCCCACATTCGTTGGAACAGCATATACAATGCTTTGTAAAAACAAAACTGCCCAATGTTCCAATAAAAAAGGGTTGTCGGGCTTAGAATCTGCTAGGATGTGTGGCTGGAGGGTTATGAATGCCAAATTTTTGGATGTGATTGTTAGAAATGTTCAGTGCGGCTGGGTAATGTGAATTTGGCCGTTGCTTTGTGGTACGGCCTAAATTTTGATTTATAGCTTGTCGAATATGAATAAAACCTACAATTAAATAATAACAAAATTCTTTGAAATTGCAGAGTCAAGAGGTGACAACCCAATTCTACAAAAAAAAATTCTCTACCTGAATGCCCAACTGGGCAAATAATTCCAAAAAATATAAAGAAATTGCAAAATTAAAAATAACACAAATTTGAAAATTAAATAATCAGATCAATTAAATGACCATACCCAAACTGCAAATCAAAGCCTCTGGGTTCTGATTTGGCAAAAAATTTGCCTCACGATCAACTTTCACCCAGCATAGGGAAATTTATAGTCGATCTTCACTGAATTGACATTCCAAACATAATGGCAAGGTCATATTTGACTCTAGACACTCCCAATTTCTGCAGTACTCCAGATTTAGGTCAAGGTGCTAAAGCATGAATGATCTCAAATGGCTATGTGATGAGAATCTCCCTCAGCTCTGATAACTTGTAAGGATTTTTCTTAGAGAAAAATTCACCCAAGATCAAGGAGCACAAGCACACAGTAGACCAAAGAGTATGATCAATATGAAAATACTTTCTATTATCAGAAGCATGTACATACACACTAGGAGAGCCTATATATAAAGGCCTCTAAGATGCATCTAGAATGTGTCTAGAAAGAACTAGGAGATAAGCATGACAACTAAGCACATATCTTCCATAATAAGAAGATAAGAACGATGAGGTGTCTAGAATGTTGTAGACACCATGTGCTCAAATAATGTGCTAACTCCTAAGTGTAGACAACATGTGCATAATTAGAGTGCAAACTCTCGTGTTGTCAACATGAAAACTCACAAGAGTATGCATACTCCTAGGTGAGTAATAAATAAATAATGAAATATATGCATTAACCTAAGTAAACTTAAGTAAGTGTAAATAGTAAATACTTATTTACACCAACACTAACAAATGGTGCATTATATAAAATAGTAATATTGAAATAGGGAGACAAAGATTTTGATGTTTTTCCTTTTGTCCAAAGAGTCCAACACTAGAACCCCAACATGCATAGGGGAAGGGACCATAGCAACAACATCCCACCAATTCAATTAGATAAACCTTAAAATAAAATAAAATGTACTGAATGTAACAAAATAGTTATTTAGTTGGATATGGTGCACACAATGGAGTCTACACATCTACATAATGTTTCACAAAAAGCCCTATTCCATTGAAGTAGTCTTCAATAATATATTTCTTGTAGTGGGTGAAAAATCCTCATTTCCTGCATTAAACATTGAAAAGTAATTGTAGTCATCCTTAGAACATGGCATGTTGAACATCTCGCAAGCTTATATCATAAGATCTTAAGAGACATCCCTTTGAAAATCAAATATATGTGAAAGTTTTCCAATGTTGTAATTGGGATCAAGATTTTTAATCCCCATCAAGATTGTTAATCCCCGCAACAACTTGTTCCTAGTTTTTTGGAATGACAACTTGGTTGAATAAGTCCAAGAACCAACCAATTATGCTTGTACCATCAAGAAGGCCAGAAAAGACAAGCTCATAGATGACCCCATCATGTAGATGGGGGTCTCCTACATTATGTCCCACCAGATAGACAATAGCATTACATATGTCTTCATTTGGCACAACAAATAATCAGGAGCATTGGTCTTACAATGACTCCTAACAAGAGACCCAACATGGAATACCAAAAGTTTGGTCCATAAATAACACCTAGAAGAAAAAATAGGCATAAAATATTAATATTATTTGATTGAATTAGACAACTTAGAAAACATGGTACAATAACATGAATTGAACAAGCAATAAGACCCAAAAAATAATGTGCTCTAGAACCACTATAATAGGAAATGAACTTGGAAAACCATGTGCATTTGAAACACTCAAATAGGAAAATAGAATTGGTAATTAGAGTGCATTCGAACTGGTCTAAAAATGGAAATAAACTTGAAATCAATAGTATGTTACCAACTTGAAAAAGTGTAGAGAATTTGCAGACTATATAGAATAAATCGGGACCATTTAGACAAGGAATTTTCAAAGATATAAACATAGCATTGTATTGTTCTTAAAGGAATTTTGTCATAGAAGGAATGGTTTTTTTATTTGAATTTTGAATTATGGTGGGAAGTGATCGCTCATTTCATACAATAAATTGCATTTAATGTTCGCTTCATGTGATGGCTTCCTAGATTCAAATTTATAATATATCTACATTTTATTTTTTGCATGCATCTATTTAATTAATTTTATTTGTTGTACTTGCATTTGTTTAATTCAATTCAATTGGTGAGCCTTGCACCATTACCTCTTACTCAAATGTAATTCTAAGATAATAATGCTTGACACTTTACAGAGATTCAATGGCATCTAAGGACAATGCAAACTGTATAGGAAATGTCGTTAGTTCAACAATGGAAAGTAATAGATTAAAAATTAGAGCAATGCATACAATTCTTGTGAGTTGAATAATGGATACAGTCTTGTACACATGCATGTGAACTGAAGAATGGATAAATCCTAACACATATGCATACAATGAATTTCATTGGATATATGCAAACCTCTACATGAATGGTATTTTGATGGATGTATACAATCAATATCAACTCCATGGATCATACTATTCATGTCAACTTTACAGATCATACAATCAATCTGAACTTAAGAATTAAAACAGTCAATGTGAACTTAACAATGCACACAGTCAATGTCAAATGAATAATGCATAGATTGATGATAACCTAATAATCCATGTAGTTATTGGCATGAGGTAGTGCAGTTGAATAGATGTATGCATATGAGTATATTGAAGGTAGCCAACAAATGAATGACAAAATAAGAAAGGTTGCAGGCATATGTTAGTTCATAAAGAGTTACATTACATAAATAGTTGAATATGTTGGAGACTACAATGCAATGGGAGACATGGCAATATGCATTGCTTTATTTGTTATGGACTGCATTGCCTACATGCATTGTTACATTTTCATAGATGATAATAATATATTGGATTGTTAAGTTAATTGTTGGTTGTATGCATTGATTCAAAGTAGACATTGACAATATTTAAATAACAACACACAATGACCAACAATGGAACCATTAGCACAATGCTAGTAAATTTAAATAGTAATGTCGATATGGAAAATAGTATAGAAAATGTATATTCAGGGTGGACAACATGTGAATGACAAAATAAGAAACCAAACACCATCATGTATAACATTCAAAACCAATTTGAAACCCCTTTTTATCATTCACATATACCTCTACAAATATAAAAATAGAACAAACCCCAATATTATGCCAAAACCTACAATGTACTTCAAACATTGGAAAGGAACACAACAACTAGAAATGAGTTTATCAACATTGTACACTACTTATTTCTTGATTAGACACCTTCAATATAATAATAAAATTTGAAACCCTTAAATAATTAGAAACTGTCAACCAAAAAGCATATCACATTTCAAACATTCCCTTTTACATTTCATATATATATTTCAAAAATATTTGAAAACCATATTAATCATTCCCCTTGTTCTCTTTAAAATATAAACATAGGGAAAACCCTAATTTAATGCCAAAAATTGGAATGTACTTGAAACATTCAAAAGGAACACAATAGCAAGGAATTAGTGTACTTTATTAAAAGTTTAACAATGATAAACAATGATATCAGTATACCCTTTGAAGAAGCCTTATAAAGCTCGAAAATTTTGCAAATGGCATAACAAAAATCAATGATTGAAAACCCTCCAAGCAATGAGTGAATAAAAAAACTTCAATCATTACAAACCATTGAATCATTATGAACACATACAAGAACTCATCTTTGAACCAAAGCTTGGAAGATACTTCTAATTATTACTAGACATCGTTCACTTTTTATTTACCATTTTCCTAAATTACTACCATTGAAATAGTGGAAAGGAGCACAACATCAAGCAATGATTTTATCGACATTGTATACTACTTATTTATTGATTAGAAACCCTTTAAATTTTGAAACCCTTACATAATTAGAAACTGTCAATCGAAAATCATATCACATTTGAGATATTCGATTTTACATTTCTTCTATATAATTCAAAACCATTTGAAAACCATATTTATCTTTCCCCTTGTCCTCTTTAAACTATAAACACTGAGCAAACCCCAACTTAATGTCAAAAATTAGAATATACTTGAAACATTTGAAAGGAACACAATAGCAAGGAATTATTGTACCTTATTAAAAGTTTAACAATGATATCAGTATACCCTTTGAAGAATAATTATAAAGTTTGAAAAATTTACAAATAACATAACAAAAATCAATGATTGAAAACCCTCCAAGAAGTCAGTGAATGAAAACACTTCAATCATTTCAAACCCTTGAATCATTATGAACCCATACAAGAACCCATATTTGAACCAAAACCAACAAGATACTTCTAATTATTACTGGACATTGTTCACTTTTTATTTACCATTTTCCTAAATTACTACCATTGAAATAGTGGAAATGAACACAACATCAAGCAATAATTGTATCAACATTGTACACTACTTATGTATTTATTAGAAACTCTTTAAATTTTGAAACCCTTACATAATTAGAAACCCTCAACCAAAAATCATATCACATTTCAAAGATTCCCTTTTACATTTCACTTATATAATTCAAAAAAAAAATACTTTGAGCAATACGAAAGGGTCAAGAAGGAAAATGAGAATGACCGATCATTTCTAAAAATCTATAATAGATTAGAATTCAAGAGGCTAAGCTGATTAAAGTTCCAAAGGGGAGTTCAAACGCCGATGATTGATATGCTATTTGAAGAAGAGAAAAAAGACTTTACATATTCCTAGACAAGGGATAAAAAATTATAATGATTATTATGTTAAGGAGAATAAAAAAGCCTAAAAGTAAAAGGGTCCTACCCTTTAGACCTTATCTTTGAATATCAACCAATAACAATCCTGATTGCTTCTAACCCCTGATTAGCTAAGTGATCAACCTCATTATTACCCTCCCTAAAAATGTGGTTGGCCTCATAATGTCTAAAGTTGGACAAGAAAACATTTGATTGTTGCAATAGATTGTCCAATTTCCAATTAAGAGTAGAGTCTTTCCTAGTGGCATTAATAACAATAGAGGAGTCTCCTTTGATTTCCAAGTCTCAATCTTAAGCCTATTACATTCTTTCAAGCCCCAATTGGTTTTGTAATAGAATAAATTCTAGACCTTTCCTAATTGTGAATGCAACATCCTATGTCTACATGCCCAAATTACCTTTGGAGGCACCATTAAAGTTGAGTTCAAACCAACCTACCTGTGGAGGCTTCCACTTGCACTACTTTCTTTCCTTGTCATAGAAACTTTGACATCATCCTTTAAATTGGGTAACATTAAGCCTTCAAACTTATTATGCATTCTATCATCCTAGGGGGTAAAATGATATGAACCATTCTGAAGCCTTAGGAATACATTAACTATTTCAACAATGCTTGCTTCCATTTTGACAAAGAATTGAGATAAATCCATTGATTTGTCTTTGAAAATTTACCAGTTTCTTTCTTTCTAGACTTCTTATATGACGATTGAGGGAGTTGCATACCAAAAACATCAGTAAGAGTCCTTAAGATGGAGTTTGGGCCAACTTAGGAAAAGGTAGACTAGATTGTTGGAGAGAGTTGAATGCCATCCTAATTTATTAGCCAGGTCTAACAATTTTTGGATAATTCACAATTAAGAAGAATATGATCAAGAGTCTTAGAATCATTTTTACATAGGGCACATCTTGATGGTCCTTGATAGCCCATCATTCTGAATTTTTCTACAATTAAAATTTTGTGATGAAAGGCTAGCCAAGAAAACATTCCTACTTTAGGGAGACAATTTTTCCCCCAACACAAATCAATAGGGATCTTGAATTTAGGCAATTCATTGGAGTTATATAGAATCACATATCCCATCTTCGTGGAGTACATTCTGTTGAGATAATGGGTGTTGCACACATTGCATAATATTGTTATATTATATTATTTTATTATGTAATGTTGTGTCTAGATGGATGTGCAACATGTAAAGATTCTCATAGAATATTCTTGATGAGTTGTGTTGTAACATTGTTATAATATTTCATGTAATTATTTAATATTGGGGAAAAGAATTAAATTTTCAATATTAAATGTGGGGTAAGTGGGTTAGGTAGCACATGGTTTTAGCACATGGTTTATGTAATACCACTTAGTGGTTTTGTGGGACTTGCTACTATATTAGTAGCCACAAGGGTAGTTGTTGTAGAGTGAAAAGACAAAAGGCAAGAGTCGATCGGGACAAGGCTTGACAGGTTAGTCAAAGGAGCATTTGTGAAAGTTGGAAGCATGGCATGGGATGTGTGGATTCATGCTTATTCACATGGATTGCTTGGTAGTGGCTATAGCTTTGAAGGCTTCCATGGTTGTATTGCAATGTTTTTTTGTTAAATAATACATGGTGATGGATGCTTTTGGAGGCTGGGTTTTTTTCCCTCAATGAGGGGTTCCCAAGGTATATCTTGTGTCACATTTTTTGTGAATCTATTATAGGTTATGTGAAAATGGTTATATTATTTCTTGCAAGTTTCCTTACAAGTGGTATTAGAGCTATGGTTTTATTATTGTAACCCTAGATTGAATCCATGGGAATGCATGAGAGGATAAAAGAAAGGGCAAGATATATAATCTATTTATTGCAGATTTGAGGATTTTGGGTTTGCTGTTATGATGGGATGTTGGTAAATTTTGGGCATGTGAAATTTTTGGACAAAAAAAATTTTTGGATGTTTCATTTAAATGAGGGTTTTGGGGGGTAGCTTGCAGAAATGACCTCCTAGGTAAAAAAAACAAACTTCGCCATTGGATCCGGGTCATCATTTCCATAAATTTTGATATATAATATGCCCTAGTTTGGCCATGTTCAGATGAAATAAAAGAGTTTTCATTTAGTTTCAGCCTGTGATGGTTGTCAAAATTAATCTCGTCGGAATTTTCATCACCAAAAAAAAAATTGTAGTGAAAATGGTAAAAAGATTGTCTTAGTAAAACAATCATAACTTTCTCTCAGGATATCAGATTTCAAACTTCTTATAGGCATTGGAAAGCTAATTTAGAGCACTACAACTTGGTGTAAGTTTGGTTTTGTGATTTTGACATTTTTTTAGGTTTTAAGAGCTCTAAAGTTAAAAGTTATTTATTTTGAGCACAAATTAGGGCATAACTTGGGCATATGAAGTCATATTTTGGACTTCGAGTAGTCAACGGAAAGCTCTTGGAGATCTCTACACATTTGTTCAGATTTGGTGCAAGTTTGGCATAGTTTATATTAATTTAAATAGATTATGGTATATATATTGACTATGGTAACATTGTGAGTTTATGGCATTGTATGTTTAGAGATTTAAGATTTGATGTCATTGTATACTCAATTCATTTTTCAAATTGGTCTTATGATAATATGGTTATCAATATTTGGTTTGGATATGTATGATGACTTGTTGGGTCTACAAGTTGTATAGTGTTGTAAGTGGTCTATACTTAAAAGTTGCATTTATGGCTTGGATATGGGTTGTCGTTGCCCATTGATCTTTCATTATTGATGCATATTCAGATTGGTGGCTTGGATTTAGGTTGTATATACCCTAAGTCACATGATTTGTTGATTTTTCTTCATGTAAAATGGATAAGATGGTGTTTCTAGGTACAATCATGGTGGAAATTGTGGTTGACTATTTTATACTGACAGGTTGGAGAAATTGAGAGTTAGTTGCTCAATTTATGGATGTGATCATAGTTCCATGGATTTTAGCATGACATGAATGGATATATAGGTACATCCTTGATGTTCATTGGTTTATATTCCTAATTCGGTTATGGTGGTATATCTTCTTGTTTGAGAATTATGGTTATTTGGTTTCTTTTGAGGAGCTCGTGATGTGCACTTTGAGTTCTTTGATGGTTTAATGCCTTGGTTGATTCTCATGGTTAGAGGATGGTTTTTTTCATCATGATGTCATGGATAGCTTGGATACATGGTTTAGTGGGAGCTTGTGACAGTGATGGGGTGACAGTGCAGGATTAGTTCCTAGTTTGGTTTATATCTTCTTAGTTTGGAGACCTTGGTTTCACTTAGTATTAACACTTTGGCTACATGCATAGACTTGGAGGATCTTCATGTAGGAGATGGATTTTATGATGCCATCTAGGTGACTTGGTACCACAGTTGAGTGGGAGTTGTTGGCATTGATATATTTATTGAGTGTTTGCAGATGTTGGAGATTTGTCTTAGATCCTGTTGCTGCAGAAGCATCTGACATTTGCATGGTGTTCTTGGTTATCTTTATGGTGTGTGGAGATGGTTTTTCATGGTATGTGGAGATAATTTTTCTTCATGGTATGTGAAGATTGTTGCATCTTGAGGAATCACAAGGTTCTTGGTTAAGGTGTGGTTTATGCTTTCATTTGGCATGTTATCCTTAGTGTCAGAATGGTTTCATTATTATGTCATGACATACTCTTGATACGCATTTAGAGTTTTGACATGTTATAGTATGTTCATATGGAGCATTTTATCTCTTTCATTGAGATGGGTTAGATCATGTTGTCATGTTCATGTTTCTGAGGCCATGGTTAGAACTTTGACATTGATCTTGGTTTAGTTTCTTGGTATTGAGTACATTGATCATAAGTTGAATACTTCATGATATTGCTATGTTGCGTTTGGAGTTGGCATGGATTGATTAGTTATAGGTGCTCATGGATACTTAGAGACGGTTGTGATGCTAATTTCTCTTGGATTAGAGAAGTATTTGTTGCAACAACTAATGGTTTTAGCAGGAAGTCTGAGGGGTAGTCACCTAATATGGACTTGAGAGGAGATTGTTCTTAGTTGAGTCTTGGTTGGAGACTTGGGTATCTTGATGAGCATTCTCATTTCCCACTCTTGGTCTACTCGGCGGTTTGCTACTTGAGAGGTATAGCCCATTATTTCTCTCAGTTGCATTATATTTATGCTTGTCTTTCATGGATATGGATTTTGTGCTACGGTACATGAGTTAGTTCTACAAGGTTCATTTGAGAGATGGTTTAGCATTGGTTATCTCCATTTACATATGTTGTTATGTTGGTTGATTTTGGGAGATGGTTTTATATTGAGCATATTCCTTGGATTAGGAATGGTTTATGAGTTTGATCTTCTTGTGAGAGGCTTACATCCATTATTAATTATATGGTATGGTTTGGGTGTTGTTGTGGCTTCTTGGTTGGGGTTTTATGGAGGAGATCATACTTGCACAGTTTACATCTAGAGGTGTGTGTGTAGAAGGACATGATACATGTTATGATTTGCATGGTTTCTTGAGTCTTGGTTATCTTCCTAGATGTTCGGTTTCACTTAAATTGGGTTTGAGATTGGCTAGAGATTGTGATCACTAGTTTGTGCTCATGTATGTCATGTGAGAGATGACATGGTTATTCCTTTATCTCTTTCCTCTTTTGCTTGTGGAGAACTTGGAAGATTTTTGGAGACTTGTTGTGAGAGTTATTCTTGTAGGTTATTGGTGTATATGAGAAATGTTAGTATGCTAATAGAAACCAAATTTAAATAAAGCTTCTACAAACTAAACAAAATTCATAAACTTCAAGATAGACTAAGATGAACTCTCAATTGAGAATATGAGTCATTAATGGACTCTCTCAATGAGAAGCTCTCTTGTTGAGTGGATTTGTCTAAATAGATAGGATGTATGCTCAAGCTTATGCTTCAAAAAGGGCTTCAAATGGAGTTGGAATTTGGATGTGAGTGTATGGTTTTGATGTAAAATGGCTTCTCAAAATGGCATTATGACTTTACTTCATGGATTGTGTTATTTTGCAAAGGGGAAGGATCCAATTTATAGGCAAGAGGCTTGAGGGATTGAGGGCTAAGATGCAAGGATGGGAAAAAGCTCATGGAGGGCTCAGATTGCATGAGAAGAGAGCACATGGATTGTGCTTCCTTATAGCCAATCAAGGAGTGACACATGTCACATGGTGAGAGGATGGAGGAAAGGGGAAAGATGAGTCAACAAAGGAGGCTCAAGGGATAAAATCTTCATAAAGACCCTCATAATGACTTGTAAGAGCCATAAAAGGGCTTGTAAGAGTCATTTATGACCTAGTGGACTTCATAAAGTTTTATGGTTGAGATATTTTGAGGGAGATGAGAGCAATTTCGACTTGGGCTTGATTAGGAGGATTTTAAGCTTGCTTAGGATTGTGCAAATGATTAGAGGATGGATTATGATGGTTTAGGATTAGCTTAGGGATAGGCAAGTGGATGGCATTTAATGAGGGTGGGTGAAGGAGGAGATATTTGTTAACTTTGGCTTGGGTTAGTAAGTCATAACCCATTTTTAGGGAATGTGACAAGGTTAGGAGGGGATTAAGATTAGGGTTAAAGACATCTTCTAGAAGAGTCTAGGCTTTGGATGAGGATAAAGACTTTCTAGAATAGTCTAGAATTTCCTAGGATGAGGATGAAAACTTTCTAGAAGAGTCTAGAACTTCTTAGGATGAGCATAAATTAGATTTTTAGGAAATAAATAAAGTTTTATTTATTTCAAGGGTTTGGGTTGAGGAGATATTTATTAAAACTTTTTTAATAAACATGAGGATTAATATTTAATCTTAATTAAATATTTTGAATTGGGATTAGGGGTAGCAAATGATGGGATTAGCCTTTAATCAAAATTAAAGAAGGATTAGAAGATTTTGGAAGAGGTTAGTGGTCTTAAGGAAATTGGCCAAGTTTTGGGCAAAAAATAAATTTTTTATTTATTTTGGGTATTTTGGTCAATTTATTAATTAAATAATTAATAAATAAAGAAATAATGTTTAAATAAGATTTAAACATTTTTGGGAGGGATTCCTTAATTAAATATTTTTAATTAAGATAAAGGGATTTAATGGCATAAAAATTAATTAATTAATAAATGATGATGTCATCAGGTATTTTTTCAAAAAATAAAAATACTTTATTTTTTAAAAGATTTTTAGGTGTCTACAATTGGTATATGTATTGTGGATGTCCTTGATACTACATTGATTCACTTCTTTGAGATGTTGTGAGTGGATTGGTTATAGGTTTGACATTGTCTTTTGCAGTGGGAGCTTCTTGGTATAGATGTGGCAAGTATTGCTCTTGAGGCTTGTGATTGCAAGTTACGTATTGGATATGTTGATGATGTCACTTGGTATACCTTTGGAGGTATGAATAGTTGGATGGGTTTGGCACTTGTGGGTGCTATTTCAACTATGGATATTTTGACAACTACAAAACACGTGATTACCTTCATATCAAGTTTTTTTGTGCTTGGCATTACAGTTGGTATAGGATTTTTATGATTTTCTAATGTGATAGGTTGGGTGGCTTTCTCTTTGGATGACTTCAATGTATGTCTAGTGGCAGTGGCATAATAGGAGGTGGCATCATTCATGTTTGAGATGCTGAATACTTTGATTTTTTTGCAGGTACTAGGATGGAGCACTTCGTGTACTTTGATCCATGATGGTGGATGTGCTAGGAGGGATTGTTCCCTTGTTCATTTATGTGGCTACGAATTGACCCTATGCAATGTTTACAACAAGTGGGAGATTGTTGAGATAATGGGTGTTGCACACATTGCATAATATTGTTATATTGTATTATTTTATTTTATTATGTAATGTTGCGTCTAGATGGATGTGCAACATGTAAAGATTCTCATAGAATATTCTTGATGAGTTGTATTGTAACATTATGATAATTTTTAATGTAATTATTTAATATTGGAAAAAAGAATTAAATTTTAAATACTAAATGTGGGGTAAGTGGGTTAGGTAGCACATGGTTTTATCACATGGTTTATGTAATACCACTTAGTGGATTTGTAGGACTTGCTCCTATATAAGCAGCCACAAGGGTAGTTGTTGTAGAGTGAGAAGACAAAAGGTAAGAGTTGAGCGGGACAAGGCTTGATAGGTTAGCCAAAGGAGCATTTGTGAAGGTTGGAAGCATGGCATGGGATGTGTGGATTCATGCTTATTCACCTGGATTGCTTGGTAGTGGCTATGGCTTTGAAGGCTTCCATGGTTGTATTGCAATGATTTTTTTGCTAAATAATACATGGTGATGGATGCTTTTGGAGGCTAGGTTTTTTCCCTCAATGAGGGTTTCCTAGGGTATATCTTGTGTCACATTTTTTGTTGATCTGTTATGGGTTATGTGGAAATGGTTATATTATTTCTTGCAAGTTTCCTTACAAATTCTATACGGGGAACCACTTCATATTATATCCTTTCTATGATTAAGAACTATTCTTCTATTCTTCTTAAGTTTATCCTTGAAATTGTTAGGTATGTCATAATTCCACTCTAATTTCCACCCAAAGTAAGTTAGTTTCTAAGATGATCAAGTAGTCTGATACATACACAAATAGAATGTTATAAAAGTACCAAAATTTTCAAATTTATTTTTTGGCAACAACATGAATCTCCTTGTTCCAACCCATGCTCTCAAGCATGGGTTGTGCACTAGGAGTAGTGTGTGACACAAAATAACTATCCGATCTCAACTTCCACACCCTAGGATGAAATGTAATAGTACCACTATCAAAATCACTAGCACTACCACTAGGACGAAAGGGAGGCCTAGTAGAACCCTCTCCAACACAAGTTCCAGATGCGAATGTGGGTGCATGGAAGCCAATAACATTTAACTCATCAAGTTGCCTCTTCATAGTTAAATTTTATTTTTCATGTGTCTCTAAGTTGACATAACAAAAATGGTTTGCCTCAATAGTTTTTTTAATGCACATAGTAATATCATGCCCTGTTAGATTATGGTGACTGATCAAGAAAGTACTATACATACTTCATAAATAGTGGGGTTCAGGGGTCGTGGCCGACATGGTAGCTGACATATTATGGCCGACATGTTATAACCCTAAAGTGGTTTAATACTTGTATAAAAGGGTTTAGGGTTGGATATTTTTCATTATGTTGTGATGTGAAATTGGTTCTTGCGGTGGTATTGAGCTATAAGGGATTACGGATTTTAATTAGGTTGTAATCACTGAATTGTAATAAGATCAAACTTTCTATTTGGTGGACGTAGCCCAGGAATTGGGTGAACCACATTAAATCTTGGTGCCTTGTGTTCATTTTTGTGTGATCTATTATTTTTTCTGTTATTGGTTATATTTGCATGTAGTTTTTATTTCTGTCCATGGTTTATCCTAACAAGTGGTATCAAAGTGAGGTTGTCTTTCATTTATCCTCTGCAGGAAAGTCTCACAGTTAAGTGGGAGTCTCACGGTTGAGTGGGAGCGATGGCAGATGAGGGCAAGCTGAGGGTTGATAGGTTTAATGGGCAGAACTTCCAGTTATGGAAGATGCAAATGGAAGACTATCTATATCAGAAGGATTTATGGAAGCCATTGGAAGGCAAAGCCAAGAATCAGGGAACTTACATGTCAGAGGCTGAATGAGATCTTTTGGACAGAAAGGCACTTGGAAGCATTCGATTATGCTTGGCACCATCGGTGGCATTTAATATTACAAAAGCAAAGACGACAGAAGATTTGATGAAAATCCTAGTGACACTATATGAAAAGCCCTCCGCTTCAAACAAGGTATTTCTCATGAAGCATTTATTTAATATGAAAATGGTAGAAGGTGGATCTATTGCAGATCATTTAAATGAGTTTAATACTATTACTAGTTAGTTATCTTCTGTGGGTATCAATTTTGATGAAGAAATTAGGGCTCTCTTGATTTTGTGTTCTTTGCCTGAAAGTTGGAATGGCTTGGTAATGGAGGTGAGTAATTTTGTTCCTGGATCTAGTACCCTAAAATATGATGATGTGATCGGTGTTGTTTTGAGTAAGGAAACTCATAGGAAATCCTCAGGTGGATCTACATCAGGAAGTGTTTTGAATGCACAAAGCAGGGGCAGAACAACTGAAAGAGGAAGTAACTCTGGAAATCATGGAAAATCAAGAGGAAAGTCAAAGGGGAGGAGGTCTCAATCGAGAGGACCAAATGATTGTTGGTACTGTGGGAAACTAGGGCACAAAAAGAAAGATTGCTGGAATCGAAAGAAAAATAAAGGAGATAAATCAGATGGAGACAAGGAGGCAAATGTGGTAAGTAACAAATTCAAAGAGGATGCTTTGCTTCTATCTTTAGAGAGTGTTGATGATTCATGGGTTTTAGATTCTGGTGCTTCATTTCAAGCTACACCTCATAGAGGTTATTTCATTGATTATGTCCAAGGGGATTTTGGGCTTGTTTATTTGGGGATAATGAACCCTATCAGATTGTTGGAGAGGGAAAAATTAAGATTAAGTTGCAAAATGGGAATCATTGGCTACTACATGAGGTAAGACATGTACCAAGGCTGAGTAGAAATTTAATTTCAGCCAGGCAACTCGATGATGAGGGTTGTGTAGTTACTTTTAATGATAAAAATTGGAAGGTTTCAAAAGGTTCCCTTGTAGTAGCAAAAGGTGTGAAAGTAGGCACCTTATATCTTTGTACAGCTCATATTGTTCCTACTACTTTGATTGTTTCAGAGAAAAATGAATGTTCAGGAACAATTGCTGCAGTTGAGTAGGGAGAACAAATAGCTGTTGTAGATTCTGATACAACGTTGTGGCACAACAGACTTGGGCACATGAGTGAGAAAGGTATGAAAGTACTTCATTCAAAGAAAGTTTTACCAGGTCTAAAATGTGTTAATATGGATTTCTGTGAAAGTTTTGTGTATGGAAAATAAAAGAGAGTGAGTTTTGTAAAGACTGGGAAGGAAAATAAAAAGAAGAAATTAGAGCTTGTGCATGCAGATGTATGGGGACCAGCTCAGGTATCTTCCCTTGGTAGCTCTCATTATTATGTTACATTTATTGATGATGCAACTAGAAAAGTATGGGTTTATTTCCTTAGACAGAAATTTGATGTATTTCAAACTTTTAAGAAATGGAAATGCTTGGTTGAAAATGAGACTGGTAAGAAATTAAAATGTCTCAAATCTAATAATGGTGGTGAGTATTGCAGTCATGAATTTGAAGATTATTGCTCCACTAATGGTATTCGTAGACAGAAAACTGTTCCAAGGACTCCACAAGAAAATGGAGTCGCTAAACGCATGAACAGGACTATAATGGAGAGCGCAAGGAGCATGAGGTTGCATGTTGGGTTGCCCTTACACATGTGGGCGAAGGCTATCAATACTGTAGTATATTTGATTAATAGAGGTCCCTCTACTCCTTTGGGTTGTGGTATTCCAGAGGAAGCATGGACTGGTAAGAAGGTGAGTTATTCTTTTCTCAAGACCTTCGGTTGTGAAGCTTTTTCTCATATATACTCTGAAAATATAACCAAGCTAGAAGCTAAATCAAAGAAATGTGTCTTTGTTGGATATGGCATTAATGAATTTGGTTATAGGCTTTGGGATTTTGAAAATCTTAAAATTGTTGGAAGTCGGGATGTCATATTCAATGAGAAAGTGTTGTACAAAAATCTGTTGCTGCAACATGAGAAGAAAGAAGATGATTATGTAGTGTTGGATGATACTCCAAAAGCTGATGTTCCAGCCATTCCTCATGATGTGCAACAACTGCAACAACAAATACCACACACACTAGTGAATGTTAGACGGTCAATGAGGCAAATTAGACCTCCACAAAGGTTTTCTCCCTCTTTGTATTCTATTTTACTTATTGATGCTAGTGAACCTGAAAGTTATGATGAAGCTATGCAGGTGGATACTAAAATTCAGTGGGAGTCTACAATGAAAGATGAAATGGACTCTTTTGATAAGTAGGAGATAATTTCCACAGCTAGTCAAATTGTGATATGAATATCAGGATTTAACTGTGTGATTTTGAGTCAAACTCGATGACCCATATTTCATGAGTAGTGATTCAACATGAATCCATCTCTCATGAGAATAAATGGAACACTTAGCACTCATTGGATCTAGGTGATGCTCACAGGGGTGAAGCATCGGGACTTCCCGGGAGGTCACCCATCCCAGTACTACTCCAGCCTGAGCGCGCTTAACTACAGAGTTTCCTCCATAGTTAAACCCAAAGCTTGCAACCCCATTTGCAAAACCTTCACCAAGTGTTGTGCCTTATGAACCATTCATTAGAAAGCCCCTTAAGCTCATCAATTGATAAGTAGGAGATAATTTCCACAGCTAGTCAAATTGTGATATGAATATCAGGATTAAACTGTGTGATTTTGAGTCAAACTCGATGACCCATATTTCATGAGTAGTGATTCAACATGAATCCATCTCTCATGAGAATAAATGGAACACTTAGCACTCATTGGATCTAGGTGATGCTCACAGGGGTGAAGCACTGGGACTTCCCGGGAGGTCACCCATCCCAGTACTACTCCAGCCTGAGCGCGCTTAACTACAGAGTTTCCTCCATAGTTAAACCCAAAGCTTGCAACCCCATTTGCAAAACCTTCACCAAGTGTTGTGCCTTATGAACCATTCATTAGAAAGCCCCTTAAGCTCATCAATTGATAAGTAGGAGATAATTTCCACAGCTAGTCAAATTGTGATATGAATATCAGGATTTGCAAATGGGGTTGCAAGCTTTGGGTTTAACTATGGAGGAAACTCTGTAGTTAAGCGCACTCAGGCTGGAGTAGTACTGGGATGGGTGACCTCCCAGGAAGTCCCGGTGCTTCACCCCTGTGAGCATCACCTAGATCCAATGAGTGCTAAGTGTTCCATTTATTCTCATGAGAGATGGATTCATGTTGAATCACTACTCATGAAATATGGGTCATCGAGTTTGACTCAAAATCACACAGTTAAATGGACTCTTTGCTGAAAAATAAGACATGGGATTTGTGCAAGTTGCCTGCTGGTAAAAAGGCTTTACAAAATAAGTGAGTTTACAAGTTGAAAGAAGAGGAATGAGTTAAGAAAATATTTAAGGCCAGGTTAGTTGTAAAAGGACTTGCACAGAAAAAAGGAATTGATTTTGATGAGATATTTTCTCCTGTTGTTAAAATGACTTCTATCCGTACTGTTTTAAGTCTTGTGGCTACTGAAGATTTGCATTTAGAGCAGTTGGATGTTAAAATGGCCTTTCTTCATGGTGATTTGGATGAAGAAATATATATGGCCCAGCCACGAGGATTCGAGGTCAAAGGTAAGGAGAACTTAGTGTGCAAATTGAAGAAAAGTTTATATGGCTTGAAGCAAGCACCTCGGCAATGGTATCTGAGATTTGACAGGTTTATGCATGAGCATGGCTATAACAGGTATCATTCAGATTATTGTGTTTATTTTAAGAGGTTGGATGATGATAGCTACATTATTTTATGTCTATATGTTGATGATATGCTTGTAGCTGGGTCTAACATGGATCATATTAAGGGGCTGAAATGCCAGTTAGCACATGCATTTGCTATGAAGGATTTGGGGGCAGCAAAACAAATCCTTGGTATGAAGATTTGCAGAGATAGGAAGAACAGAATGTTGACGCTATCTCATGCTGATTATGTTGAGAAGGTATTGCAACATTTCTCTATGGAGAATACTAAAGCTGTCAACACACCTTTACCTGGTCATTTGAAATTGACTAAGGAGAAGTGTCCCCAGACACAGGAAGAGGAGGATAAGATGTCCAAGTTACCCTATGCTTCAGCTATAGGAAGCTTGATGTATGCTATGGTATGCACTAAGCCAGATATTGCACATGCAGTGGGAGTCGTTAGCAGGTATATGAGTCATCCAAGATTTGAGCATTGGAATGCTATCAAGTGGATTCTCAGATATTTGAGAGAAACATCCAATAAGTGTTTACACTTTGGGGGCTCTACTACTAATTTACAAGGCTATGTTGACTCAGATTTGGCTGGGGATATTGATACCAGGCGGAGTACTACAGATTATATCTTTACTGTTGGTGGGGTAGCCGTGAGCTAGGTTTCTAGGTTACAAAAGATTAATGCTCTATCCACTACAAAGGCAGAGTATGTTGTTGCTACAGAGGCAGCCAAGGAGATGATATGGCTTCAATTCTTCTTGGAAGAATTGGGACATCCTCAAAAGGATAATTATTTGTTCACTGATAGTCAGAGTGCCATTCATCTTGCAAAGAATTCAGCTCTGCATTCTAAGACCAAACACATACAGTTGCGGTACCATTTCATTCGGTCATTTTTGGAGGATGGACAGTTAAAGCTGGAGAAGATACATACCAATGACAATCCAGCAGATATGTTGACAAAGGTTGTAACACGGGAGAAGCTGAACTCCTCTTTAGCATCGGTTGGTTTTTTAGACTGAACATGAATAAAAGAACAGCAGAGTCCAGGGTGGTTTGATCTAGTGGGAGCCCCATGTGGTAGTGGTATTGGTACAGGATCAGTCTCCAAGGGGGAGATTGTTGTTTAGTGTGGAGCTTGATCAGTCCCCAAGTGGGAGATTGTTAGATTATGGTGACTGATCAGAAAAGTATTGTACATGGTAGCCGACATATGGCCGACATGTTATAACCCTAAAGCGGTTTAATACTTGTATAAAAGGGTTTAGGGTTGGGTATTTTTCATTATGTTGTGATGTGAAATTGGTTCTTGCGGCGGTATTGAGCTGTAAGGGATTACGGATTGTAATCAGGTTGTAATCACTGAATTGTAATAAGATCAAACTTACTATTTGGTGGACGTAGCCCAAGAATTGGGTGAACCACGTTAAATCTTGGTGCCTTGTGTTCATTTCTGTGTGATCTATTATTTTTTCTGTTATTGGTTATATTTGCGTGTAGTTTTTATTTCTGTCCGTGGTTTATCCTAACATGCCCAAGTATGTCAACAATATAGTATTTGAATCTATTAATGCCACCATAATTTATTTCTTTAAAAAAAATTGTTTGATTATTTTTTCATTTAAGAAAATCATTGGTATATTTCCAAGCCTCATCCTTTTTAGGCATTGTGAAAAATAAATATTAAGGCTACTGCAATATGAAAATTTAAAATTTTACAAAGTTATAAAACTCTACTTTTTTTGAGAAATTTGTAAATACACGTTTACAAAATTGTTCTAAAAATATTGTGGGATTTGTCCTTTGCTATAATTCTACTTCTTTTATGAAATTTAATAAAAAAACATTCAAGATTTACAAATTAAAACTTAAAAAATCTAACAATCAATGAAAAATACATTAACATACAAAATAAAATCTACAAAGTTTAACACTTACCTCTTGTAAATGAGTTGATAAGTGTTGTCATTGACTCCTTAAGGCTCCCAATGCAAGTTTATGGCCTTCCCAAATTGATTTGTGGTTTTCTTTCTTGTTGATTGCAAACGTATGGCTTCTCTTTTTTCTTCCTCTCTTCTTCCCATACTAAGAAATTAGAAGACCAATTAGATTATAAGGAAAAGAAATGTAAAATTAAAAATTAAAAAATATTGTGTTTTAAATTTTTTTTTTTTAAATAACTTAGCAACTTTCTCAGCCACGTGACTGATTTGTGTGCCACATAACTCAATGAGTTTAGCAAGTTTTGCCAACTTGCCAAGTTAGGTGAGTCATGTGTCAAAACTCACTGAGTCGAGCAGCTGTGTTACCACAACTCGTCTAGGCCAACTTTGCTTGCCAGATTGCCAAACTTGCCTAACTCGTGGTGAGTTTGGGATCTCTGGACATTGTATTTATTCACAAACACGAAATTACGGCTCTAGAGAGCAATAGTTTTTAGATTTCAAAGTAAGATAGGATTGCGGGCTATTTTCGATTGAATTGTAGGATTGTTGATTATCATTTCTTGGAACTTTTGTGTTTGTTGATGAATTTCTATTCAAATTTTTTATTTCTTTCAGGATCATAGGCAATTTTCAGTCTTCTTGAGTGTTACCAAAGAGTCTTCTAATCTTATCGATAGGTTCTAACAAGTTTATGCGAACTTGAATGGGATTTTTATTCCAAATTCAAACTTTAAGTCTAAAAATTCTTAGAATTTGGGCGTAATCTCCCTAGTCAGTTTTCTCTGAAATACTAAAACAAGGTTCTAATAACATCTATTTGTAAGATATTTCTTCCTTATAAGATCCTAACTCTCAATAGTTATCTTTGGAGTATGCATCATTGGTTTGTCCAAAATACTTGTACGGTCTTTATTTATGGGTTGGGTATGTGCATGGATTGTAATTACTATTGTATAAAAGATTTCAAATATATTGATATTTATTAAACATGCTATAATTGTATGGGGTTTTTCATTTACAAATTAGATATGTTTGTCTTATCATACCTCTATAATCCTTGAATATATAGCATGAAGAGTTATTGACATCCTTCAAAATGTTGCTCTTGGAATGTTTGAGCCCATAGGCTCATTCCTAAGAGGATGCCTACTGGATTAGTAGGGATCGTCATTTTCTCACAAACAAGGAAGTTGTATGAGTTTGCAAGTCCCACATAAGGGATCCCTCATTTTCCCCTCTGGATCAATATAGTCTTAAAGTAACCACAAATTACTTACTATTTTATTCTGAAACAAGGAATAATTTAGTTTTGAAAATTTGTACAAGCAGTGAGGAAGACCATATGCTTAAATATCACATTAAGGCTTGATTCTTAGGCTAAAAGTGCAAAAAGAGGGGTAAAAATTTATTAAGACAGAAAGGAATACAACAAGGAGAGCTCAACAAGGAGCTCGATCCTGAGCAACAAGATCATCAAATTCTTGCACCATCTCAAAAGACAGTTGCCCCCTATCCCTAATATTCCAACCCGGATCATGACTAGAAGCCCATTTGGCTAAACAATCAGCAGGTCTATTCCATTCTCGCGGAATATACTTGAACCTAATGAACTGAAAAGAGGAAGAGAAGAAAAGAATCTGCTTAACAACAGTGGCTAGCTGCCAACTAACATCCTCAAGCTCTTGCGAAGAAAGCATGTTCACCACCATCTGGGAATCAGACTCACAAATAATCTTACTCCATCCCCACAAGCAACACTGTTCCACAGCATATAAAATAGCCTGAGCTTCCATGAGATTGTTAGTATAATCACCCTTATGAATTGAGAAGAAAAATTTAACATTTCCAGAACTACAACGAGCCACTCCGCCAATACCAGCCGGACCAGGATTCCCACGAGAAGAACCATCAGTGTTAATTTTCAGAACTCCACAGGGAGGAGGAGTCTAGTGCCCATCCCGGTTAACCCGACCCTTCCTCTGATGGTGAAGCTGCCTGGACATAGAAGGAAACCTATGAGCCGCAACCCCATCCTGCAGATGAAAATTGAGGCGATTACAAATAGCAAGATCAACCGAATCCATACCCCCATCAAACTTAATTTCTTCTTTAGAATGTGATGTTTAAAGCTGACTGACCATATATCAGTAGTGAAAATGACTTCTAAAAAATTTGTTCAAGGCGGATTGTTGGGTAGGCATCTGCAGAAACAAATTGGCGTAGAATGTGCCGAAGCTGCAGATATTATTTCCGGGAAGAGCTTTCAGTTTAAATTTGCTTACAGTCAATGATATTAAATTCAAAATAGTACTCTTATAAATGATGTATAGCTCTTCATTAAAAGATGCAATCCAATGATTGAGAAAAATATATTCATAATGAGTCTCTAATTTAGATCGATCTTTGATTACCTATTTTGAATCGATATTTAATTTTACATTGAATAGGCTTTGGTGTAAAATTGTCCATTTATAAAAATAAAAAAAATTAGTAAACAATTCCATCAGCTAAATAGGTATATGCCAAAATAGAAAGATAAATGAAGGTCCCAAATTGTGCATTACACGCTGAGAGAGGTTTGGTTAATCAGCTATCAACAACACCTTCAAATACGTGACGTGCGCATGAGAAGATTTTAAAAGCAGACGTCATTAATATAAAATATTACAACTTCAAAAACTTGTATCATGTTCTCACTACAAATGATCAGTTGACTGGGTACATCTAATACTTGTATTAAATACATATCTAATAGAAAGAGCAAACATAAACATAGTATTCAATCAATTACATCTGCGGTTTTCCTGAGTTAAAACATATTTTGCACCGATATCATGTGGACAGATTGTAATCGTTGTGATTCACACTCTATTATCTTGCACCCACCTCCGTCCAATGGTGCACAACACTTCTCCCATCGACCTCATTCCCGTCTTTCCAAGGCCATAATTAGCCTGTAAAAGTTTTGATGGCAGCTAGTTTTCTCATAGTTTAAGTACTTGTTAATATAGAGAATTTAAATGTGTATGTATTAAACACTTATAAAAACATTTTACATTGTGTATAAAAAAGTGGTTAGGCACAACTATGGGAGGAACATAAGATGAGGATATGTTATTGTGGTAAGAGATCTAATTTCTGTGTTAAATTAAAATTTGTTGGGTATGTAATTTGATCATAATTGTTGAGATTTGATCCAACAATGAAAATTCAAATCATGAAGATGAATTAATTTCTTTTACTAGATTAAAATTTGTTGGGTATGTAATTTTATCATAATTGTTGATATTGATCCAAGAATGAAAATCCAAATCATGAAGATGAATTGGTAGTATCAAAACATTGGTTTGATTCACTATTCATTTTTATATTTCATTTTGTAATCTTAATTTAATAAATAAAAAATATTATTATTATTTTTTTAATAATTTATCATAATTTATATTCATATTCTTTTAATTTCATATATCTATAGAATTAGTTTTGCAATATCTTGAACAATAGGATAAGCTTTTATAAATGATTTAACATCATTTTAAGAGATTTTTTTATTGGAAATCTTAATGGGAAACAACCTACTGAGGGGGGAGAGGGAGGGAGTGGGTGGGTCAATCAGGATCTATAAAACTTTTCTCTGATAAAAAAAATTAATTATATTCACACCTAATCCATCTCATATCTTAGATCTTATATCATATAAACATATAGTGTTGAAATGAAATCTATCTAAGCATGACATCCATGTAAAAAAATCAACACAACACAATGCTTTTGGTAACCCAAAAACACTTCAAGTTGAAGGTAAAATTGGAGTGGGGATGAAACTCATAAATCTTTACTACTACAACAACAGAGTTTGTCTGTAAAGGATACAATTTGATCATATCAGATGATCTACCCTGTGAGGGGTCAACCCTGCTAAGAGTGTTTAAGATTATTACATCTTGCTCTATTAAAGGATTTTACACTTACAATAAAACAATGACTATGTTAGCAGTTCTAAATAAGGTATGCTAGAACCACTCTGTTAAGATATTCTCCCTGACTCAATCTGTTAAAACTAATTCAGTACCTGACCCTTCGATTTTTTGTAAAAAGCATATTATGAATCTCCTCACTTCAAAATCTCAATCTAATCTCCTTACATGATATCTTTGTTCTATCCTTCACTGCTCTGGTTTCTCTATTTGAACTCCTTTCAGAGTTATCCTTCCTTCACTTTGTACTTAGCTTGCTTCTTCTCTCTCAAACTCATACATTAATCCTAGGGTAGGAACCCTTGTTAAATAGATAATCGTAGAAAGTTCTAGTTTAGGCTCAATGATCCTTATTTCATCATTTTTCCATTTTACCTTTCTAATTTTATGATTGGTTAATCTGCTTTCCAAGGATAAATTCCTTCTAACAAAACACGTAATCTTCTCCTTAATTGCCTCTACAATCTTTAAATATGGTGTAGAAGTTGACTAAAATGGTGTACATAAGTTTTTGTGCAATTAAAAAACTCATATGTCAAAATTGGTTTACTCGGCACTTGAATGTCCTAACGCTCGGTCATAACTAACATTCATGTTATCACTTGGCTTCTATGCAGTTAGCATACATTGATTCACTTGACATTAACCGATTTTCCAAATTCTCAATTTTTTGTGTAACTAGGCTTGTATGTTGACTTTGTCTCAATTGGGGTGCTCGACAACCTCTGATCTACTTGGCTTATGATGAAATGTAGACAAATCCTTTGTAGCTCGGTCTTCTCTAGATGGCTCAATTGCAGTGATGACTGTACAACACTACCTTGGAAATTACTAAGTGTTAGACACTAATAGGGAACTTAGACTTAGAGATCAACAATTTTTAGGATATTTTTCAATGCTTAAATATTACATTTAATTGTAGACTATTGAGGAATATTATGTTATTTTTAGATTTTATTTTTTATTTTTTGCCATTTGAATTTCATCATAATCTTACATTTATTTTTTAAATATAAATAAATAGACAAAAAAATCAACAATTTGATTTTAATTATTCAAATTTAGTTTAAGAAGTGATATGATGATTTGATCTTTATATACTTTTTAATTGGAATGTTATCTATGATAAAAATTGTTACTTGACAAACCTTAGAAAAGGAGTTTTTAAATGATAAGAATGCATGTTGATTATGGTGAAAATCTCATAGTTATAGATGTAAGTCCATTCAAATAAAAATCTCAATTACTATAACATGTTGATATAGGTAAATTGATAAGATTCATAATTAGATAACTAAAAATTAAATAGACTATTAGTAAAAGTGGTCAAATCCCCTATAATTCTCCCTTGCATAATTCTTCCAATGGTGGTGTCTATCTCATTACATCAATTAATGGTAGAGGGTTAGGTGTAACATTATCAAGTCAATTTATTTATTTTTATTTTTTAGAAAATAAACATTCTCATAAAAGATATTTCAATAACAACAATCATTCATTGTAAATATAGATTTATTAAGAAATACAAATATTTATTGTATATAACATTTTTGGGGGGTTTTAAATAAAACTATATTTTAATAATTAGTGATATACTCATTAAATTAAAAAAGAAAAAGAAAAACTTCTTAATTATACAACAAGTATACAAATTAAATGCTTTTTGTTAGTCTTAATTACTATTAGTTCTTTAATATCTTATTCAGTAGATACTTGTAGGAGATTTTTTCTACAACAAGTTAAATTGTGATATTGTTATCAAGATTCAACTATGTAATTTTGTTCATTCAAAATTATTGACCAATATGTCATGAATAGTCACAAGGTCCAATATCTTATGGGAATAAATGAAACACTTATTGTTAATTCCATCCATGTGATAACTATTTGTAAATGTTTGATGTATTTAATTTTATGGTAAGATGATATATTGTGTGCATGTCAAAAGGGTAGGTTGTTTATTTGATATAAGAAATGATAATTAGAGGGGTAAGAAGATATAGGGATGGATAAGGGGAGAGAGGCCAAGGGAAGTGAACAAATAAATAATATAAAGACAAAAGAGAGATCAAGATAGGTGATAATATTGATATTGATAAAAAAAATTGGGAGTGAAAACTAGAGAGAGAGAGAGAGAGAGAGAGAGGATGGGGGGGAAGGGGTGGAGAGGTGGGGGTGTGGGTGTGGGTGTGGATGTGGGTGTGGGGTGTGAATAAACAAGAAGTGAGAGGGAGAGGAATATGAAGAAGAGAGAGGAGAGTAAGGAGAGTGAGGATGTGAAGAGATAAAATAGAGATATTTGAGCTAATAGATAGTATATAGATAGATACATGGAGAAGATGAAATGGAAATCTAGAGTAAATAAAAATTAAATAGTGAGAAGTGAATGTTAAAGAGAAAGGTAAGATAAGATAGATATGGTGATGGAGAAAGGAGTCTATGTGTATATAAGAAAGATATAAAGGAAATGATAGGGATATCTAGGGAGAATGTGTGAATTAGAGAGAGATATGTGGATATAAAAATAGAGAGATATGCAAATATAGAGTAAGATGGAGAAGAAAAGATAAAGATGATGAGATGGAGAAACTTTAAATTATTTGTTTTCAAATAGCTATGTTATCTATTTCATGTAGGAAATAATAGTTAGAGGGATAAATAAATATAAGGAGAGATAAGGAGAGAGTGGGGAGTTAGGAGAATAGTGAGTAAGATGACCAATAAAGAAAAAGAGGGGTATAGAGGTGAAAAGATTGATAGAGATAAAAATAAATTGGGAAACATAGGAAGAGGGTCATAATGGAATATCGAAGTGAAGGATAGTTAAGAAGGGAGATACAAAGAAAATGGGAGTGGGAGGGGGAGAAATAGGAAGAGTTGAGGAGAGATATAAGAGAAAGAATGATAAAGATATATGAGGTGATAGATGGATAGTGGATAGATAGATACATAGATTAGATCAAAGAAAAAATAAAGGAAATAGGATACAGATACATATAAGAGAAAGGTAAAGAGGGGTAAGATAAGATAGAAATAGGGAGGCAGAAAGGAGTGTCTCTGTATGTGAATAATAAAGATATAAAGATGGTAGTAGGGAAGTATATAGTGAGAGTTTATGAATAACTATTCAAGAATATCATCAAAAGTATACAAGACTATCAGCTCAACCCTTGCACCCTTAAAAGGTGCAAGCACTAGTTAAATAATATAGTGTGATATGGGCATTATATTATGTGCTTAGTAAAAATATAGAATAGGTAAGAACATTTTCCCAAGAAGCCTCTACACCTCATGGAACTCGACTCTTAATTAGGAAACAAGAGTAAGTTGAACAATCAATCTGATTTTCTGACTTTGATCATTTTTTTTTCTATTTGATGGCACTGTATCTATGAGACATGATTGTTGTTGCCAAAGAATAGATCCTGATGTCAAGCGGTCAATCTACAAGTTATTTTTGTTGACCATTGATTTCCCATCATTAAGTATAATATTAATGTGTTGATTATGCATATTGTTCCAGTGTACACAGACGAGTCTATAGGTATCTAATATGAGTTCCTTTGTAATAATTTTAGATAATTTCATTCATAAACTAAAACCACCATTTTTTAGATTACTCCTCTAATAGATACTTATTTGTTACTGAAGATGGTCTCATTCAATTGTCTATATTGAAGAAAAATGATTCTAAAATTTCATCACACTATGCTTGCCACTATAATAATCTTCAAAATACAAAATTTTATAATTCATATAATTTATAATTGAAAGGAAATTCCATATGTATTCCCCTTCAACTTGGATTTGACATATAATTTATATTTTAGAATGTTTTTTATTAGATAAACAGGTTTTACAGGGAACCTGAAACCCGAAAGTTAATACATAAGAAGGCTGATAATAAGCGTGACAGCCTAGCCAAAAAAGTAAAAGTTCAAAGGCTAATAATAAGCATTAAGCCCAACCAAAGGAAAGAGTAATGAGAAAAGACCAAGAAAAGGAAACAAACAAAGCCACGGCCAAAAGCCAAAACAAAAAGCCAAAAGATAGCGATAAACAAAAGAACAGGCAAGAGTTATTCCTTGTTCTTTCGCTCCAGATCATGCATCACCTAAGCAGCCTCAAAGGCCTATTATTCTCCTTCGCTTCCATCTGTTGTGCCCTTTGATTCAGCTAGTCCTGAGCAGGAGTGGAGTTGTCCTTTGTAGGGTCATCCTCCATTCTGGCCTTGTCCTTGTCATTTCCATCCTCATCATCGTGCATTTCTCTATCTTTGATCCAGCCCATGAGAGAGATGATGTTGTTATTGATGGAACTTAATAAGGAAAACATTTGATTTGCAAGGTTGTGATTGTAGTTTTCTAAATTGTGTATCCTCTGTTTTGCCAAAGTGAGCCTATCAGCCACATCCGTCTTCCTGTTGGCATCCATTCCTTTCCTTGTTGCCTCAATGTGTTTAACCTGGTCTATAACCTCCTCAAGCTTGTGGAAAATCCATTTGATTGATTTGAAATTATCAATCATGCTGTTGCGAGCATTATTTAAAAGGTTCATCCCTGTCTCCTTGGCTCTGTCCAAAATAGCCACAATCGTCAGATCAATTAATTCTTCCAGCCGCTATGCTTCTTGATTATCCACAAGGATTTGGGGATTCATGGCCTCCCTAAAGATTCCCATTTTGGTTGTTTTGATATTGAAGTTGATCCACGCTTTCCTCCTATTATTGGTTTGCACTTCCCCTTCCACATACCCATCTTTCTCCTCTTTCTGCTCCTCAGGGTGGAGATGGATAGGAGAAAGGGGTAGCACAGACGCCTCCTCATATTGAGAGCGCACGTCCTCCAGACTCTCCCTCTTGTGCTTCTTCCTTCCAATGTCCTCCTTTGTTTCCTCCTGCATCTCCTTCACCACTTCCTTAGACTCTGGATCCTCCTCTTCTTCACTACTTCCCTCCTCAACCTTCTCAACCTGCTTCTGCCCTAGATCCCTAGGGCTTTTTTTGCTTGGGGTTATGGGGGGGGGGGGGATTTTTTGACATGATAAGTCATTGCTTTCCCTAAAGAGGAATTCTCGCCTTTCCCAGAACTGAAGCTCTGAATATCATCCGAGTTAGAGGAGTAACTGGAACTTCCAGACTCCACTATCTCTGTCTAAGGGGGGGCATTGCTAATAGTCTAAGCTTTGAAGTGCTCATGGATAAGTAGCAGCTGTCCCTCATGCAGAGCCGGATTAGTAATGGGCTTCTTTTAAAGTCGTCCATCACCTTACTCATAGAAGTTAACAAATAAAAAGGGAAAGAAATTCTAGCTTTCTTTCGGAAATGATTTAAAATAACAAAGTGGTGGGTTCGGGCTCTATCAAACCTTGGATCTAGAGTGATATACTCAATAACAGCTTTCAGAACATACCTCCACCGCTTCTTCATGGAATCAGGGACATAGTAGGTGTCAATTTTTTTCAACGCCTTCAATTCCTTCTCTCTCAACAAAATCCTTAACTGCATTGGCTAAGAGCTTCTTATCCTTGAAGAATTTGAAACCCTCGATAGGGATCTCGGTGACAGTCGTAATCACCTCCTCCGTTATCCAAAAATTGATGCCATTCACCTTAACCCTGCCATCTTTCCAGGACCCCACCATACTGTTGGTCACCTCCTGATCAAAATCGTGCAGCTTCATGAGATACTTGGTTACCCCACCCTCATCCAGCTTTTCCCAAACTTTCAGCCTGCTTCTCAATTTCTCAAAGTCCCCCACTGGCTCCTTTCTGCATCTCTCACCCACCATCTCCGCACACTGCACACCCGCTTTACTCATAAGCTCTTCACTGTGAGATTGGAAAGGACCACCGAGATTAAGCAAAGAGCAGAGAAAAATAACTCTATTGTTGCCCCTAAAATGAATGCAATAGACAAGCCACAAAGTGTGGCAATTAATCAATGAAGGATATCTGCATTTACGAATTCCCACTCTTCTATTATGAAAAGTACCCATATATCTTAACCCTTTCATAATCATAATTACAACTTGATATCCTTCGTACTTCCTTGGATTTTATCCAAGTCGATCTAACACTTGACATCCGTCGGCAAAGAAGTTCTAGGAAGCCAAGTCAATTTTTGGTCTATGCTGACCCCTATATTTGCCAACCTGTCGGCAACCAAGTTTGCTTCCCAGAAAGTATGGGTGACGTGGAATTTTTTGAATTTGGCAAGGGTCTCTCTAGTCTCATTGATAAGACTTGCAATCGTCCAAGATGGAAATGAATTGCCATTGATGCACTTAATAATGTTATTCGAGTCCCCTTCCAGACATAAATTGGTGACCCCAATTTCAAAAGCCAGTTTAACAATATTGCACGCAGTGTTGGCTTTCGCAAAATGATTTGTTTGGAAACCCAAAGGGAGAGCAAAAGTCGCAATACTATCTCCATTTTCATTTCTAACCACACCTCCACTACCCGAGGATCCAGGGTTGCCCTTGGAGGCTTCATCGAAGTTGGCTTTGTGCCAGCCTTCAGGGGGGAGGAGCCACTTGGCTTCCTATCTTTTTCTCATTTTGTCTTTTACCTTCTCCTTATTCTCGCCTCCTGTCTCAAAAGCTCCCCCCTTCCTCACAGAGAAATTTTCCTTTATGTTACTGAAGATCTTCCTTCCAACAACCAAAGTCGGCTCCTCCCTGTCTCTGAAAATTCGACTATTTCTCTCCTTCCATATGCTCCAAAAAAAATGGGGCAGGAGCAAGGAGCTGATTTCCTTCAAGGCAGACCCATTGAACATACCATGTCATTGGAAAAAAAAGTCTAGGAGGTTGGAAGGACTGCATCAGCTGTAGTCAAGGTTCTGGGTGAGGAAGTCCCAGACTGTCCTGGAGTAAGAGCAATGAACGAACAAGTGATTGCCAGTCTCTGACTCATCTTTGCATAAAACACATCTATTGGGCATGATATGACCTCTTTTAATGAGATTTTCCTAGGTGAGATTTTAGTCCTGAAGTGCCAACCAAAAAAACATGTTGACTTTTGGCGTTAGGCCTGGGAGCCAGGCCCTCGACCAAGGGGGGGACACTTCTATGCTCCATAAAGCAGAGTACCCAGAGGCAACTGAATAGAACCCATTGGAATTATCCCTCCAAACTAGTTCATCCTTGTTAGTGGTGAGGGATAAGGAATTAAGCATGATCATAATCGATTTAAGGTCCTCTGAGATAATAGAGAGGTCCTTCCATCCCTGTTCAATCCTATAGTTGCTAACTTTGTGCCCAAAAAGGTTGATGCAATCATTAGCCCAAACACCATAGCTAGGGTAATTAATGAGGGGGCCCTGAGGAAGCCAGCAGTCCGTCCAAAAAAGAATGTTCTCCCCATTTCCCGGCTTCCAGGAGACCTTAGAGTTAGCCAAATCCCTGGCTTTTAAGAAGCCGTTCCAAACAACTGAGCCTTTGGGGATATCCTCACTGAAAAGAGTGAACTGAAAAGAGGGCCGTTTTATATACTTGTTCACCACAGTGTCTCTCCATTCCCCCGTGCTACTAAAGATGCGCCAGATTTGCTTTGCTAGGAGGGCCTTGTTGATATGAGTGAGTTTCCTGATTCCCAAACCACCATTCTTTGTAGGGAGACAAACTTTGTCCCAAGCAACAAGGGGGTACCTTTTAATCCTTTCAGTTCCCATCCATAAAAAATCCCTTTGGATTTTCTCCATCCTCTTAGCATATTTACCGGGTATGGTAAAAAGGCTCAGGGCATATATTGGCAGGTTTTGAAGGATGGATTTAACTAGTTGACATTTTCCAGCTTGGCTGAGGGAGGCTCCTTTCCAGCCAGCCAACTTCTTACTGAACCTATCCAAGATGTCGTTCCAGAAGGAATCAAAGGGGGACGTGCCCAAGGGGAGACCCAAGTAGAATGTTAAAGAGATGCAACTTTAGAATTAGTAAATTTATTATTTAGTTTGTTTAGATTATAATATATGTTTAATGCCCAAGAAGTTCCCATTGTAATAAGGATAACAATATATTATTACAAGGAATTTAAAGTTTAATTATTATATATATAAATTTCTCTATCTTAGTAATCTTAATTGATATTTAATATACCAATGTGTGATTCTAATCATCTTTTATATATATATATATCTATCAATGTTGGATAGTATTGCAAATTTCTTTAACTTTGTTATGTAATTAATTTATTATAATTATTGATTACTAAATCTTATTTAGGAAAAGGGACATTACATGAGGCAAATTCAATGACTTCACTTGATTTTTCATACTTTCAATCCTAATTCTTGATTGAAAATCCAAATGTTAAAGGATTGAAGATGCATTTTGGATGTAGGAATGAAGAGTGAAATTGGAATAAGATCGAATTTGATTAAAATTTCATACTTTGCATTCGTAAATTTCATGCATCTCCTAGCTTAGAATTTCTATCTTTTTTAGGAAAATGCAGTGAAGAAATTTCTCAAACGTAGTTGAAGTCCTCCTAAATTTGGAAGAAAAATCAAGAGAAAATTGAAAGGAAATTCAAGAGGAAAGCAAGAGGAGATAGACTTTGAAACTTTAGAGAAAAGCAATCAAAAATTTATTGAGAAATTTTTCCAAGTGTTTGAAATTCCTTATTTCCACACAAAGTTTATCTTGAAGAAACAAAAGCATTGAAGGTGTTGAAATTGCAAAGGCATGAAGATTTCCACAAGTTGACAAAAAGTCCACTCCAACATGAATAATTCATACAAGGCATGGAAAATCCTCATAGGGAGATGAAATCTGCTCCAAGAATTTGTGGAAATTCTTATTTTTCAATGAGGCCCATTCAAGAATTCATGAAAATTCATGTTTCTAAATTAAGTCTGCTAATTGAAAGTTCTTGCTTTCAAGCCAAGTCTATCTCGTCAAGGATGACTTCAAATTGCCTAAGTACAAGAGATATGTTGAAAATCAACTTAAATATACATTTCCATAGATAGAATTTCATCATTTCCAAGTTAAAAATAAAGATGAAGGAGATGCTACAACAACTTGATATTTTCAAAGATCACTATCAAAGGATGGAATTTGAGTGGTATAAAGAAATATTACATTCATAGATGAGAGAAACAAACACAACCAAGGACTTCATCACCTACATTGAATTTTAAGACAGAAAGAAGGATGGATAGGAAAGGGTAGATTTTAAAGATATCCTTCAAAATCCAAAGTTCCTACTAGGAAGTTGAAAATCTTGGATCAAAGAATATTCAAAAATTAGAAAGTTCCAATTTTAAGAAGGTTAAACATGATCCAATTTGGGAATATTTATCCAAATTCTCAAATTCTCAAAATTGAAGAAGAATTGTTCAAGGCTAAAGAGATCGCTGAGGTGGCAACCACCAGTCGTATAATTTAATGACAAGGCATTCAAGTTTCTTCCATTAGGCTAAGGGATGCTTTCTTCTAGAAGAAAGCTTTTGAT
Organism: Cupressus sempervirens; assembly: GCA_028749045.1. Taxonomy (NCBI): domain Eukaryota; kingdom Viridiplantae; phylum Streptophyta; class Pinopsida; order Cupressales; family Cupressaceae; genus Cupressus; species Cupressus sempervirens. The sequence continues at coordinate 607,815,763 of CM053793.1, forward strand.
AAGGTTTATTTTTCACTGGTTCTCATTAGATAAGAATTGTAAACCCTAATTAAGTGATAATTGTCTTAAATTTGTTTGGTCACTTCATTTGTTTTGGAACACCTATATCACCCCACTCCTCTCATGTGTAAAGAGAGATTCAAATATTGTGGCATAAAAATTTCTTAAGTAAATTCATTGTTTAGTTTTTTTTGTGAATTTAAATATTGAGTTACATGGTTTCTTGTCTCTAATGTAGGGTAAATTTTATTTTCTAGGTTGCTAGATTGAATGAAATGTTCAATAGAAAATCTTGAAGTGAAATAAATATGTTCATACCTCTAATAGTTGGATGATTTTCAATTATTTTTCAAGGCTAGTTTTCATGCATGAAATACACTTACATTGTGAAAATTCCTTGAATACCTTAGAAGATAGTTCTATCCTTGTGGAGTTATGAAATTTGGAAAATAAGGTATAGGTTTTGGATTTTACTTTTGCAATCTTATCTCCTGAGTTCATAGGTTTAGTTCACGAAGTTAGTTTTATAGTTAGAATCATGTTCCTAAAACCATTGTGTTTGAACTTCATTTTAAAAACCTTTTGTAAAACCCCAAGAATACAAAAAAAAAAAAAAAAAAATCATAAGTTGAATGATGAAATCTTGAGTAACCATGTATGTCCCCTTGGAGGTTTTTAGCAAATCATCCGACCACGAGAGTCTATCTCGAACAACAAAAATAGATACATTTTAATCAACCTTTGTGATTACACTATTAATCTATTTGGTACATTGGAGACTTTGTTCAAAAGAAGATAGAATAACTTAGGTATTTTATTCCTTGTTGTTCATCTTAAAACACAAACCAACACAATTGGCACTAGGAGGGTTGAACATGGAAACATAAACAATTCAATGTCAGCTCCTATCAATTCAAGTGGAAAAAAGTGGAGATTGATCAAGAAAGAAGCTACACCCTCATCCATAACACCAACAAGAACTGGCACTGGGATGTCTAAATTTTAGATAGTATCAAAGATTCATTGTTAGGCTAAGGCATAACTAGTGGAGGATAATCATAAAAAATATCTACATGCTCCTCCACAACACTAACAACATTGGCTATAAGGAGGAGGGCTTGAACACGAGCATCGAACTTACCAACTCCAAGAGTAGATTTTTCAAATGAAGTTATTCAAGATCAAAATTGGTATGAGAAGGAGAGGCATGAATGCAATAATGTATTTCATTGATTTTGAAAGTATAATTATGAAGTGGAGAAGCTATTTCAAGAGCCACCAATGAAAGAAGCTATCGAGCATTGAAAAGCATTCAAAATATAACATTTTTTTCTTTTGGGATGCACTAAAACTATCTATACAAATGGATCCAAAATCATAAATATTAATTGTTGCAAATGAATTCTTCATGAGATTTGAAGAAATGAAAGAAGCCATCGAGCATTGAGAAGCTACCTTTAGAGATAACTTGTTAGGTGCCTGGTGTAGAATTCATAATGCTTCACATTTGAATTTTACTTGCACATTAGGCAAAGATATTATCATGCAAGTTTAAAGTCAGTTTGGATCATTGGAGTAACCAAGTATATGTGATGAATAATTTTGAAATGGTTACAAAGCTGAGCACATTTGGCTAACACACCTTGCGTTAAAGGAAAAAATCCTCGAAGATAAAATATTTATATAGACTACACCTTGCAATTGTGGGGAATGAAAGTCACCCAAAGGAATATATCGATGTGTCGCCCAATAGTGAAATTAGTGAATTACAAGAGGATAACATTATTGAGTCAAACAAAGTTGTAGCTAAAGATAAAGCTCTAAAAATTGCATGAAACACTATTACATTTGGACCCGAATTGCAATGGCAAACTGTCACAATTGAGATGTCCACCCATTGCCCAAGTGACAAAACCACGAATTGGCTCCCATCGGATGGGCATTGGACTTTTGCTATCACAAGTTGTGATGACAAGGACGTCTATTACAATTTTGATGGATAAAGTTGTCATAACTTGGAAGAAGGGGCACAAGTTCATGTTAATGCTATCACAATTACAACAGCTACATTGTGCAAGTGACATTGATCCATGGATACTATCTGTCATAATTATGATAGTTTTGGGACAGTTGTGCTATACAAATGATGACTAGCCATAAAAAATTGTTGTCATAATTGTGATGGCTAGCTGAATTAGTTTTTTTTTAAATTCATTTTTTTAGTCATTTTTTATACGAGCTCGAAGGAGGCAAAACTTGTGGCTAAGTCAGTTCTCAAGAAGAGGAAAAGAAATGAAGAATGGGAGAATGACAAGAAGCATCAGTTGGAAGTTACAAAAGTAAAAAAATGCTATAAATCATAGACTAATATTTAAGAAGGCTGAGGAATATTCAAAGGAGTATACAGAGTAGGTAATAAATTGTTTGATTTGTGAGTGATGTGTCACTATTCCATCTAGTATTAAGTGTGTACCTTAGTTTATTTTTGGCAAGTTTTATATCAATTTATGAGTCACCAAGGAGTATGTGGACCCTTCAATAATTTTTTGGGCTTTTTATTGATGTGTCATCATGCCATCTAGGGTTTAGGAATGTACCTTAGTAAGTTTCTTGTGTAATTTGTGACAAAAATCACGAATGAGAGGTTATTACATTGAAGAGAGGAAAAAATGAAAGGAGGCTTTAATGTTGAGCCAAAAGCTAAGCTATTTTTCATTAGTCGTATCCATGGGTAAGTAGCTAGTATGTAGTATTTATATACCTTGTACTTTCTTGGTCTTTATATAGTGATAGATTTGCTAGACTATTATCTCTCTAGTCTATTTTTCATAAAAAAGAGCAAATGCTTTTTTCCTAGATTTTATTATAATATATTTACATCTCTTCTATTTTAAATAAAGAGAAACACAAAATTATTAATCTTCCCCAAATTCTAATATAAGTTTTTAAGTAGTTTTTTTCTTTTATTGAGTTTCTTATTTTGCTTATTTAGTAACAATGATATGCATCCAAAGACAAGAATAATTTTGTGACTTTTGTGTTTGAGGTAGGTTGGTCCTTTTTCAGCTTGACCTATCTCTTTTGCACTTTGTGTTTCTAAAATAGTGGTTAGTGATCATATTTGGATGTATATACAATATTCCAATGATATTGACTTGCTATGGCACTTCATTTCAAATCTTCAATGGCATGTTTCTAGAAATGAACAAAGCAACAATGAACATGTTGCATTGGGGTGAGCCATATGTGACCTTTGGGTATGTTCTTGGTCAGTTATAAGTATTATGTAGATTGGTTTTTTCTTATTTCATAGATTCTTATGTCTCCTATTATTTAATTCTCTTTCCTAATTCTTTCTAGATTTCCAAATTTAAAAAGCATAAGGGAGTTGATTTACAAGAGAGGCTATGGAAAGGCTGATAAGAAACAAATTCCTTTGATTAACAACTCTATCATTGAAAAGGTACTTGTGTTCATGATGCCCTTTTGTGTTAGTCAGTACATTTTCCCAGTACTTATTATTTCTACCTTATTGCTTGTGAACAAGTTTTAGGTAAACATGGCATAATTTTTATTGAAGATCTTATCCACAAGATTATTATTTTTGGCCCCAACTTCACAAAAGTGAACAACTTTTTGTGGCCATTTAAACTCAGCGCTCCATCTGGTTGACTGAAGAAGAAACACAACCACTACATTGAAGGTGGAGATGCTAGCAATCATGAAAAGTCATACATTTAAACTTTGGTTGGCTTGCTTGCCCTAGTGGGCCTTGTGAAATTGAAAAACCTAGATCTAGAGTGATGCACACAAAATTCATGGGGGACTAGTGCATATAAAAGGACTCCCCAAATTGGAGTTGTTCAATATTGGATGGTTATTACAGAAGTGAAGATGCTCATATGTTCTAGATTTTTTCCCTTAAATCCTTGGTGAATAGCGTAGCACCCAGCTAAGCAAGATACAAATCTTGTTAAGGATGTGTTTTATTTTTCTTCTTGCCATAGATTTGTGTACTTGCATAATCACTAATGAGAAAATCCTTATGGATTTTAAGAAGTCCATCATATTGGATCCTCTCCATTCCATACAAAAATGTGTCCTTAATGTTCATTTTACTACTTTGTAGTTCACATTTTGTAATTTTGTAATTGAGTTCTAGGTTCAAATTTAGAACACAAAGAAAAAGAATGTATATATATTACATATTGTAACCTGTAACATTTAATGAATTAGAAAAATTTATATTTCATGTGAGAGCTAACCCCCAACAAGATTTATGTGCAAACGTACTCTTCAAAGGGTCCTAACGAAATCTCTCTGGATAAGTTACTTGTTAGGACACATTTCATGATTCCTTCCAATCACCCAACAACTCATTATAATCAAAAGTGTGTAAGACAAATGGCAAGAATAGTCACAAAAAAGGAGGTTTGGTTTTCTTCAACAAATGAGTTCTCTTGACAAACTTTCCAAGTCGGAGTGTGTCTCAGTAGAGACATGCTAAGTAACTAGCATGGTGTGTTACTTGCCTGCTGCAAAAAAATGTTCGTCTAATGAGCACCCACCAAGAGTTCAAACTATATAGCTCATATGCTGATTAGACCAATGAAAAAGAAAAAATCCAAACTCTATATGAAACCTTAGAAAACATTTAAAAGTCTCATTTCTTATATCTTTCATCAACCAGCATATATTCCAACCATAAAAGAGTCACTATGTTGAAATAGTAAAGACCAAAAAATTGAATAGCAAATAACGTTCTCAACTTCTCACCATATTTGGTTCACTTGAAATCAACAAGATTTTCTCTAGACAATTGCTCATAATTATGTGGATACATTACTCAAAAGCCAACCTGCAAGGATAAATTTTATTTCATTTCAAAGAAGCTCTTTACTAGAAAATTATATGGAAATACAGATAATACATGTATTCTTTTTAAGGCCCCTCAACTTCTAAAGTACACAAAAATAAAAAGTATACTGTAACACACCCGTACTTGAAAATTACCATTTGTTGTGGCTTTTGTCCAAGAGGTAATGATTTGCATGTTCCACAAATATCTAATAGTAACTCACTAGAAATACAATACAATGACATGAATAATATCAATGGTAATATTTCAATCACATTGCAAAGTGAAGAACATTGGAAGTGTACTTTTTTTTACAAGCTCAGATGTAGTGGTGCCAACATCTTTCTCTTTCTCTATACAAAAAAAAGTAATTTCCAAAAAAGAAGCCAACATGGATGACCATCATGTAGACCAATTCTATTGTAGACATAACTATGATGAAGGCTTCCAAAGTGACCTGCATAGACCATATTTCATAACACATATTTAAAAAACCAGGAATTATTTACCTTTGAATACTCAAAGAGGGAAGAGCTTGTCAATCAAGTAGCCTTGGAATGTATGAAACAATAAATTTTGTTAGGAGATATGCAAAAGATTATAACTAAAGAAAAAGAAAAATCACATACTAGCTTTGGGTTTCTTCCATGTAAGTGGATCTCCTTGCATGCCAATTTGTAGGTTTAGTAACATGCTTATGATCAACATTAAACAAAAAACAAGAATTCACTTTTGGTTAAAGCTATTATTGAAAGTTCTTAATAAATAGATTATTTTAAAAGAATCCCTTCCCAATTGAATGTGATATGTCAAATATTAATTACCCCATGGCGATAATAGTAAGGGCTCAATTTGTTGTGGTTAAACAAGCACTTGAAGCCAAGTTATTTGTCATCCACACTCAAAGATGGTGGAGCCCTAAAAGGCATAAAGCTGCCCCTACAACTCTAACTAACAGAGAAAAGATGACCATAAAACCAGTGGCTTCATTTCCAATGGGGAAAAATAATGGTGAAAATGAGAATCTTGCTAGAATTTTGCTTATGGGTCCTTCCTAACAAAATAGAAGCAATATATACAATCAATTTGAGATTTTAGATTATATGCTAGAGAATATACTAACAATCACAAAAAACCATTAATTGATAAGAAAGAATCTCTTTATTTTTTATGAAGAAAATAAACTCTTTGTTACCACTTACCAGTGAGATAATGATGGTTAATGTAATGGAATGGAATTCTGACAAAAAATTTGGTTAATGTTGATCAAATCAAACTTCTACAAAAACAAAAGAGACAGTTTAGTTATAAACTACAAAACAAGCTTGTCAACTGCACCTCATTTTCTAATAGATTACATACCAATCCTTTTCTAGCATATCACCATTGAAGATCATCAACAATATTCTTACACTGATTCAAGTGGCATTCGGTGAAATTAACTACAACCCATTTTTCAAAATTTGGTGGTCAGAACATGGTCTAAAATAAGGTTTTCTCCACAAGTTAGACCAAATCGGTTAAATATCAAAAATCCATATGTAAAATTTAAATAATACATTATTGTTGAAATTTAAATCCACTAATGTAGATATCATCCTTTTTAATTGAGTACATTGATATTACTTCCCACCCTTATCAATTCAAGAAACAACACCTTTCATTCTCTTTATAATAGTATCAGTCATTGCTTCTTGAATACTTGACCTCTATCCTTACTTTTATATGTGAGAATTAATTCCACTTGCAAGGTTAAAATTAAAAAATCAAGAGATTATACTTACAGTATTCAAAACAAGCTAATATGAAGTCATTCATAGTTGGCATTTGCATACAAACTTACAATTATCTGCATATCTTGGCAACCTAAAACAAAAGTTGTAATGAGAATGTGATAATAAAATTCACATGCCCAATTCTATAAAAAAAAATTAAAAAATTAACTCATCCACAATTTCAAAAAATTGATGACCATTATCCAAGCTACAGGGTTCAACTCATAATACCATCTCCCCCATAGAGGAATCATCTGTCAAGTTGCAAGTGCCCATGCTACTTGTTAGATTGTACTTCAACATAAGTCAATTATGGACAAAGTAGCTTACCTGATGAGGGATCATGAATCTTGAGAAAATATTCTACAACACAAAACTAAGTTTAAGCATATGTATAGTTTGCAACAATAGCGTAGCAATTAACTAAACTTGCTAATACAAAATTGTAGATGCGAATGACATCATACCATTGATTTGATAAACTTGTGAGTTGTAGATACTTGGAAATTGTAGATGTAAGTCACTGAATGACTCGACATGCATTGGCTACTCAGCATCTAAATGAATCAACATCATCTATCTGCTCGGCACTTGAGTGACTCACCACTAACCATTTACTTGACACACACTAAGTGTCTCACTCGACATGCACTATCTGACAGGTTATGCTCAACATGCATTACTTGTTCGGCATGAACTGGGTTCTAATTTGTAAATGACTTAAGTGCATAGACACTCATATGTCAAAATCAATCTAAGATTAACAATCTCCCCCTTTGACATGAGTGGCAAAAACACTTGGTCATGCATGAATGATCCTAACTTATGAGCATAACTCAGATACTCACTATCTCTGTTTGGTATATAGACAAAATTTTAAAATTTTAAAATTTTCCAAAAATTGACGTAACAATCATACCTAAAAATCCTATAACTCCCCCTGATTTGATTGTGTTGTTTTCTATCTGAAGCTAGACTCCCCCTGAGTAAATATGCATATGTTGAATTGTATTGTACTTTGTTTCTAACTTTGACTCCTCCTTTATTTGGTCTCCCCCAAAGTTGTATTCACCCTTTCCTTGGATTCATTGTCACTCTCAAAAACTAATTACTCCCCCTTTTGACATTAATGTCAAAGGGTTATACACATATAGTTTGTTTGTCTAAGAAAGGTTTATGGACCTCAAGTATCATCTTCAAAGTTGCATCCCAGTTATCTCAAGTTAACTCTAATTATTTGATTTGAATGGCTAACTCAATAGCAAGGAGAACTAAGCCTTCATGTGTAGAAAGATGGGGATCTTTATTCATCACTATCTCTACAAAGGCTAGTTCCTTATGTAATATGTCCATGTGTGGGGTCAGCATAGATTGGACAATTATCAGTGTAGCCCAAATATTTGCATCTTGAGTATGCAGGGCTACCAACTGACCTTGGGAATTCATTAAATTTCTAAAGTGTTTTTGACTCTGAGCTAGAGAATTGGGTAGAGTAGTACTTGTCATCTTCGCATCTCCCTCCAAATTTGCAATATTACACTGCACTTCTTGTGTGAATAGAGTTGTATCATACACCTCGGCGTAAAGTGAGAAAATGTTCTCTAAAACTTTCTTTACATTTTCAATCTTAGTTGCTAACTCAACCTAATTAAGTGCAATGGAACTTGATATCTTTTCATTTACTTGGTTGTGAAATTTACTCTCAGACCATTCAAGTAGTTCTGCATTTGAATCCAGGTCTGTATCATTTACCTGCTCTATTATATTCGCCAACTGCTCCATGATAGGCTTATCTTCTGCAAGTGCAGGTAGGTTGAATGCATCAAGAAATATTTCCTTGATATCTTGCAATGCCTGCTTCTGCCTATGCTTCCTTTTTGAGTAGTTCTTGGTGCTTTTTCCTTGCAAAAGCATCCTAGAGTATGCTCATTTGTTCAATAGTGATTTTTGCAAGATCAATTTTTGGCAACACAATCACCTCATCCAAGTTAACATCACCATATGATGTAACTTCATCTGCCTTGGATGTGCTAGGACTAGGCCTTGATGATTGTAGTGGTGTAGCTTCTACACTTGACCTGTAAAGAGCTTGACTTGGAGTAGTAGCAATTTTTGGCAAAGTAACCAGTGTTTGTATTGGTAATTGCTCTTCAGGCTTCGTAGTCAAGACTAACTCTTAAATCCTATTCTTTTCTTGATTTTCAATCTCAATTGCACCTTAAGTTTGTGTTGTAGGTCCAAAAGTATCTTCTTGACTTATTTGAGCTTGTGTCCTTACCTGTTCTTCTGTAGCAACTTTTGACACATTTTGCACCATTGTGCTGATATTTTCCATTATTGTCTCTTTCCTATGGTACACTACAATGGGAATTGTAGGTTGTACCATAGTAAAATGAGGAGTTTGAGTCATGTTTTGTTTTACTTCCTCTACAAATGTCTTTTCTTCCTTCTTAAGTTCACCTATACTCACCACTATAGGATGAGTGCATAATTGTGTCTTGGTGGTGGTGTCTAACAATATCTTCTTCATGTCCTCCTCTATTAGGAGATTGATGTTCTAAGCAACAATATCAAAAACATCCTTGATTTTTATTGTATCTGTGTTGGCATCTGCCACATGTTTCAGAATGGCACTCAATATTTGTATATCTAGTGTACTCTGTTATGTTTTCTATCATCTTCAATTGATGCGTGTGTATCTAAATTTATCTAAGTGCTTTCCATATGTGCATATTTCTTAGTTTCATCTTCAGTAACCTCAGTTATTTCTTGTTCACCTTTTTCTTCACCTACCTCAATAGGTGTCTGCTCAATTTCCTTAGGTGTTGTCAGTCCATATATTGACTTCCATATCTGAGTGGACTTCTGAAAAACACCCTTAATGTCCTTTTGCAAAATACTAAATTCTCTATATTTAGGAGAAAATCTCCCTTTGTATTTGTTAATGCTCTTTGACATTATGGCCTTATCCAATTCTAGCATCACTTGGGCAAGTGCAGTCTCTCTGATTTGTCTTTCTGTAGTGAGATTATATTGTCATTTTTACTCAACTCTTATATATAAACTTTTAGGTATAGAGTTAGCAAGCTCAATTGGAGTCTTCTTGAATGTTTCCATCATGGCATATATTGACTCTTCCACTTGGTTCATCTCAATCTTTCCAAGTTTTTCAAACTTAACATGTGTGAATCCATATAAGTCAACATTATTCTTTAAATTTTCACACAAGTTGTCCAAATCAGAAGAAGGACCATGACTTACCACTGTAAATTGATTTTTGTCATTAGATTTTGTCCTCTCTTCATCTGACTCAAATGGAGGAATGTACTTTCTCCTTTGTCTCTTCTTAGACTCATCTACATGTGTAGTTGTTCTAGTTCTCTTCCCTTTTGGTTTTTCCACTTCTTGAACCTTCTTAGCAATAACTATTATGTTGGCCCTAGTAGCAGGAACTACAGGCTTAGGTTGTGTGGGTTTTACAACCTTCTTTGGTTTGCTAATTGTTGGAGCTTTAGCTTTTCTTTTCTTCTTTTCTTTGGCTACAGGTGTTTCATTAGCTTCTTCTCCCTTCAGATCTTCATCAAGCTCGGCTTCCTGTTCACCTTGGTCTTATTCTTGACCTTGAGTAATGGTCAATGGTTCTTGGGTAGGTGCATCTTCACCTTCTTCTTCATCATCATCAGTTTCTTCTTCTTCTTCTTCTATCCCTTCACCAAATTTTTCTTTGAGCTTTTTTCACAATTTTGTTCTTTTTCCTTTTTACAGAGGTTGTCTTCAAATCCATGGTTATCTTTGACTTGGATATATCATAATTACCAAAAGATGTAGCTTCTTTATCTACTTCTTTAGCCAGTAAAGTGGTAATTGTTACAGATGCCTCATCCACATTTATCTCATAACCTAGAGGCTTTAACTATCTCACCCGTGGAACTATAGCATGTACATATGTGAAATCAGTATCAACTAGAAAGCAAACATCATTGAAATGCTTCTCAACTAGTGACACTGGAATCTTATGTCTTTGTTTCATTGGCTTCTTAAAGTCTTCAAAATAACTATTCATTATAGACTCAAAGTTTTCTCCAAGTTGCTCAATGTATTCTCCTATCTGTATTACAATAGATCTACTTGTCTTCCATGCAACTTTACCAAAAGAAGGGAATGTATTATGTACATAGAAAAATATACATACTAGTATTGAACCAAACTTGCACTATACACTCTTGGTTTTCCTTATGGCTCCCAATTTTTTTGATAATTGTTGTAACTACAACTCGACAAGGTCATAAGAATGGTCCTTCTTGACTATCTTATAGCCTACATCAACAACAATGCAAGGTACGCTATTCAATCTGCTAGATTAAAAGAATTTATGTGCGATTATCCTTACTGCAAAAGCAATTAGGGGCTTTGTGATGGTGTCAATTTTCATTCCTCTCTTATTTCATAGTGCACCTGTATTCTTTTCAATTTCTTCTTTTGCATTCCTTCTCATTGTCTTAGGTCTATCTAGGGTTGGATACCATGTTACCCTCTACACAATCCTCTTGGTGATTTTTATAGGGCCATCCTCTACCCATATATAATTTCCATGAATTATACTAAGAACAATCTTAATCCATTATGTTTTGAACACGTTTGGAAAATCTAGGGCACGAGTTAACCCTTTTCTCTCTACAACCTTGAATTCTTCTTTCAGTACACCATTCCCACACAATTTTTCATAAACATATCTTATGTCCATGTCACTTATGCTACCCACCTTACATGAGTAACATCTTATATCTTGAATCATTAAAACTTGTGGTGGCATCATGGATAACCCATCAGACAGGTCTTGTTTCTATGCAATCTCAGGAATTGCTTTAAAGTTTGGTTGTCTGATTTCATTATTGATTAATTGAACATTCAAAACTTCCTTTCCATCTTTAACCTTAGAAGTAGAAGAACTAGATGTCATATTTGATACCTAGGGTTTGCACAAATTCAAACATTGTAGCTTGACACACGATAAATACCTTCTCAAATCTGATGAATGGTGTCAAACAAATTGAATTTAGTCTATAGATGCTTGGAACAATCTCTCCAATTTGTCTTAAACTCTTCGTGCTCTATCCAAATTTGAATGATTGCAAATGAGTCAAAAATTGACCATATAGTCCTTAAAACTTTGCAATTAATGCTTAGTGCTTACACAATTGTAAGCTCGGCTATAATAGCAATTCTAACTCACTTAGCTTCCATGTAGTTTTCTTAATGCTCGACAACCACTACAAGCTCAGTCAAACTATTACTTACAATAGCTCAGCATTAACTAACTTTCACTCGGCAACCACAATGAAACTTTTCATGCTTGGCAACAACATGAAAACTGACAAAACTTAAAGATTTCTTCTAGGTTCTAAACAACACTTTGCATCTTTCTTCATACATATGTAATCTTTTCAGAACTAGATCCTTGGAACTTATGTATGGTATATCATTTAAATAGTAGTCCCACACATGCCTCTTAATTTCTTAATTGGTGTTGGTGTGGTCACCTGATCCATTGGATGAAGTGATCCCATCTAAACTTGATCCACTACAATCTTCTTTCTTCTCCCATGTTTTGTTCATCTACCCTCTTCCTTCCTCAACATCTACCTTTCCTTTGCCTTTGTTGAACTTACTACTTGGTGCCTTTAACTTTTCTAGACAATGTCTGCTTATGTGACCAGTCTTTAAGCAACTAAAACATGTAATCTGACTTAACCATCTATAGTAATCACTTCTGAAATGTGTTCTTATGTAGTCCTCAGGAACATGTCCATATTCTTCACAACAGTGACAACTATGCCTAGTATTATAAGCCTAATTATAAGAGTTGTCATTGTGCTTTACCTTTGTCTACTTGTTTGATGACCTCTTCGGCTTGGATTTGCACTCATATGCTCTATGTCCATACTTTTGACAGTTATAGTAGTATCCTTCAAATGCTTTTACGCTAATGGTCTTGGTTTTGCATTCATGTGCATGATGTCCTTGCTTGTTGCACTTGTGGCAGTGACCCATGAACTTATGCTTAGGATTCTAATTTGTAGACTTGCTTCTGCAAACATTAGCAGTATGTCCTAATTTTCCACAATTATGACCAGTAGGTTTGGAGTTCTTACCATTGATATTACTTTGTTCACCACTTTTAGATTATTCTCCTTCTTCAGTACTAGTGTAAACCAATCCAGTAGTATCACTATTGGATCTAGGAGATCTCATCAATTTCTCAAAATACTTAATGGCTTCACAAGGTCTGTTGAAACTTTTAGCAAGTTTTTTTCTCTTTTCAAACCATTTTCAGTTGTTCATTCCACAACTTCAATGTTGTGATTTCAATATCTTTTCCATTCAATTCATGATTTGAAATCATCATTTGATTCAATGTTTCCAGTTGCATGTGAGCAATCCTATTCACCTTTGATGTCTTCTCTTCTAGTTTGTTGGTCAGTATCCTTTTGTCATCCTTAATCATGACTTTGTCTTCTTTAGCTTTCCTTTTCTACTTGGTCACCTCACATAGTAATATTGATTGGACTTCTTATTCTATCTTGATATTTCTGACCTCTTCAGTTAGTGCTCCATTCTTTTCTATCATATCTACAACTATTGCATCAAATTCACTTGTGTTTCCATCTTTAAATAATTTAGTAGTGCCAATCTCTTGATAATGTGTGTCATTCTCTTCAATATCTATCTCTTTCCTTCTCTTCAATGATGGTTTCAACTCATCTCTTGCTTCATTCAATTAATGTAGGGTAAGCTGGATTTTAATCTTCTAGTTCTCAATAGTCTTTCCCAACTTGTAGACGTCCATCCTCAAAGTTGTAAAGCTTTCCTTTCTAGAGAACTAGGCTCTAATACCAATTTTTGGAAATACAATAGGGAAAGTAAACTTTGGGGGGGGAAGGGGGCTGTGGTGTTGAATCATTCCTTCAAAACTTTAACCATAAATTCATTCACCACACATCCATCTCACAATTTGCATGTAAACTGAAATAGCTAGCTAAACATATTCATCCATAGCATGAAAGCAAATGGAATTCAACACATGTATAATACAAGATATTTGGTTATCTAGAAACCCTCCAATGAGAAGAAAAAATTGGGATGGGGATGACACCCACAAATCTTCACTACTGCAGTTGTAAAGTGTATCTAATGAAGGTTACAATGTTTGATCACAAATTATGATCTACCCTATGAAAGGTTTTCCCTATTAAAGGCTTACAAGATTGTTAGATCTAACCTTGTTAAAGGATTTCAACACCCTATTAGACGTGTGTTTGGTAAAAGTACTTCAACTTATAATGAAGTAAGCACCTTGTTAAAGGATTTATAACAGCTTGTTAAGACTACTCTATTAAGAGGTTTAACATATTCACCTGTTAGAATGTCTCAGCAATGATCCTATGGTTAGCACTCTGCTCTAGATAATAGATCACCTTTTTCCTGATATATACTTGATCCTCACTTATCAAATGTATCTTTTTTTTCCTCTAATTCCTTTCCTCTTTTCTCTTCTAACCGATTCTATAATTTATCTCAATTCACAACTCCTTAGTCACAATGAATGCTCTTTTTGCACATGCAAACTTCTCTCTTTCTTTTTTCTTCCACACTCATACAAAGTTTAGGGTTTTTCCTCCTTAAGAAGACCTAGGTGACTTAGGGTTAGGTAAGAATCAATGACTATAATTCATCCATCTAGTTGCTAAAAACATCCCTTTAACTGATTGGATGCATGTACTGCACAGGGATTCATAATTAAGATTTGTTCTTATCATCTAGGATCACAAAATAATCCTCAAGTTGGCTCCAAAATATTTTACATAGTAGTTTGTGCCATTACAAAAAACTATTTCAAACTTGTATTACTTGAAGTCCTTGATGCTCGACATCAATTGCAACTTCAATGTTGTAACTTAGAATCTGAACAACTCGACATCATTTGTTTTCTCGATAGTTGAGTGACTCGGCATCATCTATTTGCTCGACACTTTTGAGTGACTTGGCACTAACTGTTTACTCAACACATACTAAGTGTCTTACTCAGCATGCACTATTTTACATGTTATGCTTGACATGCATTACTTGTTCGACGTGAACTAAGTTCTAATTTGTAAATGACTTAAGTGTATAGACACTCATATATCAAAACCAATTTGAGATTAACACATTAGAACTCTAGTTGCTATGGACAAGCAAGCTAGGCCATAGAAAGTATTGATTTGCTTGCATGCTGAGGACATTACCCTTGCCTATAAGAGTCAAAGTTATAATGTTTGTGATGGTATATAACTTAAAATACCTAATTAAAGACCTCTAAAAAAAATGAAAACTTGTTGCATTTTTCAGCTCCACCTGATGTAGTATGCATATGAATTGAGATTACATATTGAACTATGGCCTCCTTCTGCATTGCCTAAAACCAAGAGATCCACATAGTTAATTTTTATGCAATCATAGGCCAATGTTGAGCTTTTCTTAGTTTCAAGAATAGTTTAATATTCTCTACTAATAAGGGCTAACCATGTGAAGGTGGAAGCTCATTTGGCCCCACCACCGCCCCCCACCCCACCTCAAGATCTAAATTCCCTGTTAACATCTGAAATCTTTAAGAAATGGTCAATCTTTAAAGTAGCTAGAAGTTGGGCTACTCTCAAGGGAAGTTCATCTTCATTGCTCATGAGCAATTCATCACAATTCTTTAGTATTCATGTACATCTAACACAGGTACATCCAAGAATGTCCTCATTGCCTCTTGCATAAAATGAATCCAATATTACAAAACATCCCCTAAGAGATAATAGTTCAAATGAAATAAACACATGAAAAATGAGGGAGAAAAAGAGGAATCTACTTACCAATAGGTGTTGCCATCACATCTTTGGCCATGCTACGTGTTGAGTGAGTTTTATTGTTTTATTATTTGGATTTTGGAAAATGTATGCAGCTAGATCAATAAGCACCTTAAAAAAGATCACTCTTTATATATACATACATACATAGACACATACATATGTATGTGTATGTATGTATAGATACACACACACACACACACACATATGCATATACATACATACATACATAGGCACACACATATATGTGTGCATGTATGTATATATACACATATATACATATACATATGTATATATCTATGTATATACATGCATATATAAATACATATATATGCAAAGATCACAAGGGCATGACAACAAAATACAACAATCACAAGGGAATGACAACGGAATCTTAGATCTCCACTGATCTCCACTAATGTTTAGAGCTCTCCACCCTCTTTTGTGTGCATCTCTCTACAATCAATCAAAACAAATGGGGAATGAGTAATGTTGTGTTTTCTTTTTTCTTTATTTATAATCCATAATCCACAAGATCTCTCTCTCTCTATGTGTGTGTGTGTGTGTGTGTGTGTGTGTGTGTGTGTGTGTGTGTGTGTGTACATATACCCATATGTATATATATGTATATACATGCATACATAGATGTATACATACATACATAGACACATACATATATACATACATAAATATACACACATATACATACATATACACACATATACATACATATACATATATACATACATACATAGACACACATATATACATACATATATACATACATACATATATATATACACATACATACATATACACACATATATATACATACATACATATATACATACATGCATGCATGCATACATACATACATACATACATCTGCATATGTACTTTTATCACCTTGGAAAATTGTATTTGATCCTACTAGCTGGGAATATGTGATTGTTCATTTTATTGTACTTAATCTGATGACAGTTCTACATGAATTTGTAATCAGCCTAGCTAATCAACAACTAGACCAATTTAAATGGGTTATGGCTTGTTTCTTTCTAAAAATATCTAGTATGATATGTTTTTGTAAAATTTCTTGCAAAATCTGCCCATTTATCCTAGTTTGAATTATTTTTGTGCAAGATCTTGACCAATCTTGAAAACTTGAATGCTGAAATGAAAGCTATCGAGGAAGTGATTGAAACATATGCACAAGAACATGACATCCAATTTTTCCCTAAAGTGGGACATAGACATGATGGTCTTTAGTTTTATGGCTTTGGAACTGGCAATATCTATCTAGATTCTGTAAAACAAGTGCTTGCATAATCTGGAGATAGATGGGTGATTGCATCGTTGGAGCAACTAGTTGAGATGCATTGTAATTGAATGAGAGAGAGTCTATGAAAATATACCAAAAGGAGAAAGAGTGGCTTTAGAAAGAGATTGCATGGCATAAACAACTAGAAAACATAGAGGGTATTATGGGAGCACTAGATAGAATCTAGGAAAGTGTTGTGGTAGGTACTATGAGATTGGAATCACTTGCAAGTGTCTTTGAGAATTTACAGTCCAAATATCGTGAGTGCTACAAGTTGTGCAATTTGTCATGTATTGCATCTGTATTTTCTTTGTCATTTCTTATAGGAGTGTTGCAAGGTTGGGAACCACTTCAAAATCCTTTGCATGGTTTAGAGTTAATGTAATTGTGGCAAAGGCTTATGCAAGGGATTGAGCCTCATGATTATGGCATTTACATAGAAGCAGAACTTGCTTCTTCAACTCCTTACACTCAACTCTTCATTGAAGTTATTCTTCTGATAGAAAGAATAGCTACAACAAATTCCTTGGAGCCAAGGGACCCTAAACCTATGCCACATTTTCTGGAGATATGGGATAAGTTACTATCGGAAAGTTAGTACTTCATAAAATTTTGGATCATATAGTGATGCCCAAATTAATAGCAATAGGAGATACTTGGGATCCTCGCAAGGAGACTGTGTCAATACATGCATGGTTACATCCTTGGCTTCCATTGTTGGGCCACAATATGGATCCTTTATATCCAACCATTCAATATAAATTGGGGAATGTGCTTCATGCCTACCATGCAAGTGATGCATATGCATATGCAATTTTATCACCTTAAAAAACAATAGTTTGTGGCATGAAGAGAACAACCCACATGACACAAAGAGTAAAGCACATAAAATGCTCTATTTTGTAATAGAGAATGCCCTATTTTAGAGAAAAATAAATCCAAAGTTTTACACAGTGATCTCTAATTAAATGAAATATTTCTCTCTTCATAACTCAACACAAAAGTTGAATACAAGTCATAGTTTTATTTGTTTTTCCTACTACCATAAACTACAAATCAAAATCCTAAATTAATTAAAAGAAACAAGAAAGTCATAGCAACTCCTATGCATGATTTACATGATTTATTGGACATAAAAAAAAGTTTGATATGCATGGGAAACCATGCATTTATTCTTGGACTCTTAACTACTTATTCCACTGCAAAACTACAAGCTAGAGCATAAAACTTCTCCTTAATATATGCATGAACAAAGACTAAAATTGCTATTAATTACGTGATTGGGAATTTGCATGGTCTTCATGATTTAGCATCATAATCTTAATAAAAATTATCGTCAATAAAAAAATTAAAATTTGTACAAGCAACAAATTAGCAAATAAGGACAATAATCTTTGATCCTCAATTAGATCATTCAAAGAGAATTGTTGGTATGCGTCTTTTGTTAAAAAAGAAGAAGTTGATTTTGGGTAGCATCATTGCTAAAAAGGTATTCATTTGCTCCAAAAACATTCAATGCCTCCTCTCTTTTCTTATTGTAAGAGCTTATAATAGTCAAATGATGCCCAAGTTCCTTCCAAATCTTCACACTGATTTGACTTGAAAATGATAGTCCAGGAACTAACAAATAAAACTGAAATACATTGAGATAATACCTACACTCTCAATGTAAATTTAAAAAAGTATTAAAATTCACCAATTTACAATAATGCATTTTGGAAAAGCATAGAAAACTATTATTATGAATCCTACCTTGTTTTGATTATGACCAATTTTTGTTCCAACCTATACATAACTTTTTAGAAGAAATAGAGCTAAATCAAGAACTATATTTATTTAACAAATATTCATATGCGTTATTGATGTCATGCCAATGAGATAATTATGAATCCAAGGGAACAATTTCACTGTAATGAACATTGAAATGGTAAAATTTTTAGATATATATTGAAATTGTCAATTTTTAGGTCTTTGACATCTGTTGCTAATTTGCATTAATGAATACATTACCCCATCTTTCAACCATAATATGAATGTTTTAGATTTTAACTAGGGCTTGATTGAATAAGATAATTGTGGATAGGTTAAGTATTTTTCAATGAGGTTCATAAATATCTCCATTGTCAGTGATGAGCTTCCCTACCATAAACTCTATGAGTGACAGGTGAACACATATTATATTAAACATTTTTTAAATTGAATTATGTAAGTTATTTTTTCTTTGAAGACCTATTGAGAGTAAATCTTATAATTCTCAGTCAAGATAATCATATAGGAAAGGAATATAAATGAAATGTTGTCAAAAATATTGATCTAAAACACAAGACGATTCAAATAAGAATGAAATGGCTACCAGCGAAGGAAGATTCCAAAATTGAGGTTCAATCCCCTAATTGAGTGAGGATTTATATCTAAATTGATGAAGAGAAAAAGAATCATATATTAATACCACATGAAAACTAAACTATCCTAGACATATTTCAATATCATTAGACTATTAACACAATAAATAGATGCAACTATACTTTATGGAACACCAACTAACACAACCCTAAAACCTCATGTTCCCAATAATCATGAATGAAAAACTGATCTTTAAATTGAAAATACAAAATAACTAATCAACTCTCTCACAATAATCTCATTCACAACTAAAAACACATAAAATAAAATTAGTAAAGGGATCAATTTGAGTTGTACAGTAAAACTAAGGCCATGAAAGACAAGAAGTGAGGTATGATGGTCATTTAGCCCTCCTCTACTGGAATTATTTTGGTAACACTCTCTTCTACACAAGAATGGCATTTGAAATATGGTCTATATGATCTACACAATAATGGTGATGGACAGTAGAATGAATGTCTATGATTTCACTTTAGACCACTACTGAAGGACTATTGCATCCATTTTGGGGCTAAAGGTTGATAAGGAACGAACAATCACAACCCTAAATGAAGAAATTGCACATGTTTTAGAAGTGCAACCAAATACACCTCTAGAAGAATGTATATGCAAGAGATTGCATGATAGAAACAACTAGGCAACATAGAGGATATTATGGGAGTGGCACTAGATAGAATCTAGGAAAGTGTTGCAGTAGGTACTATGACATTGGAATCACTTACAAGTGTCTTTGAGAATTTACAGTCCAAATATCAAAAGGACTACAAATTGTGCAATTTTTCATGTATTGCATCTATATTTTCTTATAAGAATGTTGCAAGTATTGGCACAATCTCCCTATGATGATCCCAAGTATCCATTACTTATAAGAGTGTTTCAAGGTTGGGAACCACTTCAACACCCTTTGCATGGTTTAGAGGTAATGTCATTGTGGTAGAGACTTTTGCAAGGGAATGAGCCTCATGATTATGTCATTTATACAAAAGCAAAAATTGCTTCTTCAACTCCTTAAACTCAACTCTTCACTAAAGTTATTCTTCTAGCTGTGAGAATAGTTGCTACAAATTCTTGGGAGCCAAGGGGCCCTAAACCTATGCTACATTTTTTGGAGACATGGGATAAGTTACTACCAGCTTTAGTACTTCATAACATTTTGGATCATATAATGATGACCAAATTAACAGTAGCAGTAGATAATTGGGATCCTCATAGGGAGATTATTTCAATACATGCATGGTTACATATTTTGCTTCCATTTCTGGGCCAACATATGGAGCCTTTATATCCAACCATTCTGGAATATGTATGTAGCAAGGGAAGAGCAAGGGTAAAGGCATGAAGATAATAAGGGCATGGCACAATAATGCAATCACAAAGCTAGGGCATAGCCATAGATTGATTGGGGATTATTACAACATACTCAACCTCATTCAATGCCATAGAAAACAAAACAAAACAAAATTATTAAGTTTAAGATCCCATATAGGGAGGAAGATATTCAAAGTACCATGACAACAAAATGTAGAGAAAGGGCAATATATCATGGAAAGATATGCATTATAAGAAAAATACCACAACAAAATGCAAAGAAATAGCAAAAAAATGTAGACCAAGGGCATGACTAGGCAATCGTAGATGTCCACTCTCTTTCAAAACTTCTCTATACCCTCGTTTAGAGCTCTCCGTAATATTTCGGGTGCAGCTCTCCACAATCGATAAAAAAATGAGGAATGATTTATGTAGTGTTTTATTTTTTATTCATACTCACGCAAGTGTTGCAATTATGACACCAACGTTGGTATTGCAACAGTGTCGAGGATAATTGCAAAAAAAAGTTATGAAAATCACCACAAATAATACCCCCATCGCAATTTGTCATCGCAATTTGACCCCAAATGTTGTAGTGAAAATAATAATGTGTTGTAGTTAAGAAAGCAATTGAATATATCCATGAGAATGAAGAAATCAAAAACATTGATCAAAGAATGGAAATTTTCATTAAGAATTATCAATTGATAGTCCATCAATCCATTAGAAAAAAAGCAACCAAAATATACTTTAAAAAGAGGAGATTCTAGATGAGCACTCTTTTAAAAGTTTAATTGGTAAATTAAGATACTGAGAGGGGGGGCGGGGGGGAGGGGGGAGGGGGTGTGAATCAGGATCTATAAAACTCTTATCCTTCAAAACAAGTTTACTACATTCACCAAATTGACCATCTCATATCTAGTTTATATGTAACATAACTTGTAAAATAAAATGTTGCAA
Organism: Cupressus sempervirens; assembly: GCA_028749045.1. Lineage (NCBI taxonomy): Eukaryota > Viridiplantae > Streptophyta > Pinopsida > Cupressales > Cupressaceae > Cupressus > Cupressus sempervirens. The sequence goes on from CM053793.1 coordinate 607,837,276, forward strand.
CAAATCTAACTATCAATCACATCCATGAAATGTAAACACATAACACAAAATATTTGGTTACCCAAAAACTCTCCAAGGTGAAGGTAAAATTGGGGTGGGGATGACACCCAAAAATCTTCACCACTGCAATAAAATAGTTAACCTGTTAGGGTTACAATTTTGATCACTTCTAATGATCTACCTATGAGGGGTATGCTATGCTAAAAGTGTTTAAGACTGCTAAGTCTTACCGTGAGTAAAGGATTTTATACTTACAACGAAGTAAGGACTCTACTATGATATTTACAAAGGTCTATTGAAACCACTTTTTCAAGAGATTTGCCTTGATTCAATTTGTTAAAATTGACTCAGTACTTGATCCTTTAGTCTACACTTACAATTGTTGATTATGGATCTCCTCCTACAATCTTATCTGATATATCTTTACTTAGTCCTTTATTGCTTCAATAGGTCACTAAACTTTGTTCTTCACAACTTTTTGCATGTAACATCCAAAGCTTAATTGCTTCACTTAATCTTTTGTCTCCTTTGCACAATTCAAAATCTCTTCTACGCAAACTTACCCTACTCTTTGAAAATAGGGTTGGATCTTCCTATTTAAAGACATATGTGGAGTCTTCTAGATGCTTCACATTTTGCCTCTTCATCTAATTGGGTATTCTTTCCTCATAGGGATCGATGATCCATGTCAGAACATGTAACAACCTTTGTAACAAACTCTATGATCATTAAATATCATGTCCATGTCAGCTCAAAATGGTTTTCCTCAAAATTTGTATCATTCCAGACATTTATGTTCACTTTGTGTTACTCGGCACATATTGTCTCTAATGCTCAATCGTAACTTTTTCCCACTATTGCTCAGCCTTGATTGTACTCATATCGTTCTCTATAACTTGGCATCTATGTGCACTATTTGCTCAGCATTCACTAGGATCGACTTCTACTGAAAATACTCCGCGACCAAAGACTGGCTCAACTCCTATAGAGATCAATTTATACAATATTATATACAAGTCTTTACATGATTTGGCCTATATAGAGTAGCTCGATTGTAGTGATGACTGACTAACTCTACCTTATATATGACTAAATGTTTGACACTAATAGATAGCAAGACTTAGAGATACCAACAGTCTCCCCCTTTGAAATTAGTGGAAATAAACTTTTTTATAATTACAACTATTTAGTATAAAATAATAGTACCCCCCTTAAGCCTATGACTCGGTTCTTATAAAACTTCAAAACTTTTGCAAAATACAATATACAATATTTTACATGACTCAAATTAGTCTAATTGTAGCTTTGACATACCTTGTTTGTCTAAGCTCTATATCTTTGTATTATTCCATTCTCACTTGAAACTCATCATTCCTCCTTGATCATTTCACTTCATTTATTTCGATCATTCCATATTAATCATTTATCGCCCTTTATTCTTACATCATTCCCCCTTATTTTTTACACAGTTTATGTTTGTTTCTTTTGTTGCTGGGGTGTTTTCTACTGGGTGGATGTAGATGGAATCAAAACATATTTATCAATGAAGGGTTTATGAATTAATTGATCATGGAAAGTGTGTGACCCATGTGGTCCTTGTTAATTCCAAAACATGAATCTTTATCTCCAAATTTTCAATTAAATCAATCAAGCTATTAACAATCAAGGGATTATGATCTCTTTGAATTAGATCCTTTGGTGCAGTTACCTCCCTTTGGATAACCTCTAAGTAAGGTATCAATATTGGTTGTATGGAGATAAATTTGGCTCTTATTTGGCTATCTATTGTATGTAGCTCGACTAATCTTCCCTGTGAGAACAATAATTTGTTATGATGCATTGAACTTGATCTAGTTGACTAAGATATAGATCCTCTTGAGAGCTTCATGTCAGCCTGAATCTTTTGTATGTTTGCCTAGAATTCACTTGTGAACCTTGGCACATCACAAAGTATGATGTACAAATCTTGTACCTTCTTTACAAGTTCTTTTTTGTTCTGTACAAGTGCCTATAATTCCACTTTTCTCACTGCAATAATGGTAGAAATTTTCTCCAAAACTTGCTTCTCAATTTTCTTTTCTGACTAGGCCATTAGCTTCTCATTAGCTTCAATATCATCAATATTAATTGTTTCAACTAAATGTGCTAACTAAGATATTATGGGAACCTATTCATCAATTTCCTCTATATCAAAGGTGTCAAGAAGTATCTCTTTCATATTACTCCTCTGATAGATACTTATTGAAGATGATCTTGTTTGATTGTCCAGAAAAATGATTCTAAAATTTCATCACACTATGTCAACCACTATAATAATCTTCAACATATAAACTTTTGTAATTCATATAATTTATAATATGAACTACCTCTATCTTCCTCTCCAACTTGGATTTGACATATAATTTATATTTTTGCATGTTAAAGAGATGCAACCTTTGAATTAGTAAATCGTATTATTTAGTTTGTTAGATGAAAATATATCTTTAATGGCCAAGTAGTTCCCATTGTAATAAGGATAACAATATATTATTAGAGGGACTTTAAAGTTTAAGGATTATATATATATATATATATATATATATATATATATATAGATAGATAGATAGATAGATAGATAGATAGATAGATAGATAGATAGATAGATAGATAGATAGATAGATAGATAGATAGATAGATAGATAGATAGAAATATTCAAGACTATGCTAGGTTACTAAGAGGGGAGGGGTGAATCAGTAACCTCTAAAACTTTTCAATTTTAATTCTTAATCCAAAAAATCAATTAGCACTTAATTCATCACATCTGATCTAATTGCATGTATGAGAAACTGAAAACCTGAAAGCATCCATAACACTAGAACATAAAGATTTGGTGACCCACAAACCTTCCAAATAGAAATTAAAACTGGGGTGGGGATGATACCCACAAAATTTAGTACTGTAGCATAAAGTTTGCCTATTAAGGCTTACATTGATCACTTCTGATGATCTTCCCTGTTAGGAGCAATTAAGACTACTAGGTCCACCTTGTTAGAAGTTTTAAAAACACACAATGAAGTATGCACTCAGTTAAGAGATTTATGAAAGATTGTTAAGTCTACCTTGTTGAAGGATTTTGACTGGTTCACCTGTTAGGATGAAGCAGTAGATCTCTAACTTGCAACTGAGTTTGCTGATAGAGATTCCTTGGTGTACTGATCAACTTTCTATGATAGATATGTATCTTTTGCTCCTTATATTTTTATGGCCTTCACAGTTTACTCTTTATCTGTTGCTTGATTTGAACTTTTTATATTTGCATTCTTACTTCCTTACTCACTTGCTCATTCATTGGATATGATACAATACATTACATATATATACCAATCCATATTACAAAATTACAAAGTTGGTCATCGTACAAGTTAACACCAACATTACAAAGTCAGCCCACATGAAGACACTTGGGTTCTAAAGACTGACTTGGCAAAGTTATGATACATGACATCCACTATCATTACTCAGCATCATCATGCACTCAATAGATGTAGAATCTTGGTCCATACTAATCACATTAAGTAGTCTTGAACTCGGTCTGTATTGGCAACTCAGTAGATACTATGCAACTCAGCATAAATGGAATCACTTGTTTACCATGACTAAACTCAGTAAATACTATCACCATAAGCTCAATTCACACTAGCTTCACATTACATGAACTGTGAACTCGGTAGAAACTACAATGCTTGGTAACCATTGATAAACTTGGTGTATACTAAAATGCTCAGTTTGAACTACTGAACTTCACACTAAATGAATTTGCTGGATAACCACTGGGATTAGTCCAAAAGACTCGATAGCAACTATAGTGCTCAGTGGCTACTGAATTACATGGCAAACACTATAGACTATTCAATGAGCTCAGTAGCTATACAGAATCTGAATAAGTGTGTGTCACTGATAACAAACTTGACTAATATGTCAACAATCTCCCCCTTTGGCATTAGTGACAAAAACACTTATTAGCCCAAAATTGAATATTTATATTCATCACCACATGATACTAGTAGATTTTTTTTAAGTGATTTTGTAAGCTATACTATACAACTTCCACTATATATATATCATATCTGCAAATTCTCCTCTGCTATATACATTCTCCCCCACACTATGTGTCTCTCTCAAAATAATATAATATACAGCATACTATGTGTCTCTCCCTATTTTTGACAGTAATGCCAAAGATTTATTCTAAAATATTTACATAGAGACACCAAAATGGGATAAAAATTTAGAATGTACCTTGAGAATAACTGCCAATGTTTTATCCCAATTCTCTTGCAGAATCTTACATGTATGAAGTGCAATTTGTACCTCTATAGATAGTTGTATCATGTGATCCATGATAAAGAAGTTATTATCATGGGTTAAGGTTTTTGAATATACAATATGTTTTTGCATTGTATCCATGTTTGGAAGGATCATATTCTGAATATCAATCAAAGTTGATCAGATCCTTGCTTCTTCTCTTAATAATTTAGCTTGCATATCTGACAAAAATTTGATCTTCTTGTAATGTGCAGAGCTTGAACTAGGGTCAAGTTGCAGCTGTTGAGCACTTGCTTTAAGATCTATATCAATTTTGGACAATTTTTCTTTTATTGTCTTTGTGAATTCAGTGACATCACATAGTTTCGCAAAAATTAATGACACATTTGAGCAGGATGTCTCAAGATTGACCAAAATTATAGAAAGTTCTACTTTTTGAATGGCAATTTGCTAAGAAATGTGCTCCAACACTTTATTATTGAATTTTTTTCAGCCTTTTCAACTAGCTTGTCTTGTCTGTGTGTGTCCTCATTGAATTTCTGGACTACTTCTTCAAGTTGGTACAAAATAGGTTGAGAAGAATCAACCTCAATTCCTATTACCTCTAAAAAAATGTTCTTGGCATCCTCAATAATTTTATATTCCTTGTCTCTGTCCTCTCTAAGTCTTTGTTGTTTAGCCTTTTTCTGGAGAATTTCACCAAATTTTTGCATTTGGTTTGGAGTGAGCTTGTAGATATCCCAATTGGGAATTACTATCTCTTCATCCAAATCTATGTCATCCTCTATTTCCTTTGCTTTTCCCAAAAAATTTGTACTCGGTTGAGCCTTAGGCTTAACTATCCTTGTACATATTGCCTTTATGTCTGCAATGGAAATAATAGTAGATATACTTGGACATGTAGTAAAAGTTGATACAGTACTGAGTGATGGAATACTTGCAGAAATGCTTGAGGAATCCAAAATTTATGAAGTCAAAATTGAAGTATCCAAAACTAAAGTAGACAAAATCGAAGAGCTTACCACAGATGTACTCATAACTGAAAAAGTCAAAATTGTAGAAGTGAAGACTGAAGAACTCAACTTGGTAGGTGAAGAAGGATTCTACAACTCAATGGATGAAGTGGAAGTCACTTTTGTCAATGATATGCTGAGCTGAGTTGGAGCAAGGAGTGATTGGACATTTGATGTATCAGTAGTAATCACAACCAAACTTGCTAAAGCTATCTCCATACTTCATGTAGTCACTGGTTTTCTCGGGGAGTGAGGAAGTGAGGCAATGACTGCTACAACTATCTTGACAAGGTCAGTCTCCTCATCATCTTTTTTTCTTCCTCGGTAGCTTCTTGCTCCTTGAACTCTTCATAATCAAGTGTGACAAAATGAGTTGATCCTTCATCATCTTCTTCATCCTTATCTTCTTCATCATCATCATCCTTTACTTCAATAGGACACTCACTTGGTTTGTGAAGATGATATACATTTTTCTAGGTATTTGTAGCATTCTTCACAACATGCTCAATGTCTTTCATCAAAATTAGGCAGGTGTTAAATTTGAGAATCATTTTTGCCTCATTCCTCTTTAATGATTCTTTTACCTCTACATCTCAGATGCTCAGTAATAGCTACCTCAAGGTTTGAGCATAAATGTCTTTTACTGTTTGTTGGGAAAATTCCCACCTTGGTTTATTTTTGTCCATCAAATATTGGGAATCTGTGAGGCAAGCTGGTCAGGAGAATACTTCCATTGACCCATTTTATCCATGACCAAATCTTCAATCTGCTTCTACTCAACCTCAATCCTATTCTCATATTTCAGAGCTTTGAAGTTGGTTATACCAGCTCCATCTTTTAATTCCTTCAGTCTTTCCTAGAAAGTGAGTGGAGGCCTGCTGAATACAATGTCACTTCCTTTCTTTCATGACCTCCTTGTGAAGACTGTAATGGATGGCTTGGGTGGCTTGGTGATGACCACCTTGCCTCTTTTCTTCAAGGGTTATTCTTCTTTCTCAGACTCTTCCTCATCCTCTACTTCTTCCACATCCTCACTTTTGCCCTTAGTTAACATGAGAGGTGTACTTGATTTTAGTTTAGCTATCCTTCTCTTCCGTTTGTTAACTACCTAAGGGAGCTTTATTTCTAGCTCTATTCTAGCTTTAGCTTCACCATAAGTTCCTAAAAGGGGCCTTGGGATCAATAGGTTCATTGACAAGGGATTCAATGATGTCCTTTGTCTCATCAATATTTACCTCATAGCCAAGAGGTTTGACCCACACAACTCTAGGCTTAACTGCCTGGATGTATACCTTGTCACTGTCCACCATGAAGCATAGATCATCTTTGTAGTCTTCAACTAACTTCTTTGGTATCTTGAACCTATTGTGAATTTTCTCTTTGAACACATCGAAGTAGTTGTCCATGATGCTGACATAGTTCTCACAAATTTCTGCAATATATTCATTTATTTGGTACAATACAGGCACATCTTTTCTCCAAACTATTGTGCCATTAGAAAGGAATAACTTCTGAACATAAAAGAATAGACAGGTTAATAGTGAACCAAATTTACACAGGTTATTCTTTGATGTTCTAATACTTTCCATATTTTTGTTGAATTGCTTCAATAATTGGTCGACAAGGTCATAAGATAAAAAAAATTACCACTTTATATGCCAGATCCATAGCTTCACATGACACACTGTTGAGATAGCTTGAACTGTATATCTTATGTGCAATAACATGAATTCCAAATTTTAATTTTACATCTGTAACACTGCTTATCTTCATACCTCTATCATCCCATTCAACTAGGGTTTTCTTCTCCAACTCTGCTCAACCTAGGGTTTTTGTCAATTTGGCTTTGGTAAGCATGGGAAGGCCAGTGATTCAATGAATCATTTTCTTTGTTATCAAAATTGGTTTCTCAAGCTACAGCTATCCGTTATGCACCCAGCTAAGATAAACCTAATCCATTTAATTTGAAATTCTTAGGGCATATGGGTAATATGAGTCAATCCTTTTGCTTCCAAATGTTGATGTTTGGGTTTTAGGGTTCCATCAACACATAACTTTCCTAGGGCATCATCCATCTCCAGAGTACCAATTTCTTGAATAGCACACTTAAAATGAGTACAAATATCGTTAACAAGAAGTACCCTAAGAGGGATTTGGGATTGAGCTCCATGTGGGTCTAGGGTTTCAGCAACCGTGGGCACAAGCTTGAAATTTGGCACTTTCCATTCAACTCCTTGAACCAACATCTTAGATCCTTTCTTCACCTTGTTGTTTCTTGATGTCATCTTTACTTGGTAAACTGAGAGAACTTCGAAAAACTTTTGCAAGAAATTCGCTCAAGTTGCTTCAATCACACTAAAAATCGTTTCTTCACAATAGCATTCAAAAGTTCATGATAAGAAATGAATTTGATTTCATGCCTTTTGATAAAAAAATTTCCATTAATACTCAGTATTAAGGTAGATGATTTGATATCATTCTTGATAGACTATCACCCACTATATTGTTTTGATCACTCGGTGATGTCTTCTAAACTCGATAACCATAGGTATCCTTGTTACTCCTAACCTTGTTCGGTAGAGTCTATGAGCTGACCTTACTTTGGTAGAGAAGGTAACTCGGTGATAAATGATACTAATCTTGCTCAGTGATCCCTTTCTATCTTAACTACAGATTTGGATCTTTGCTACCTTTCAACTGGAACTGATTTGGATGTCATCTTGATAACCTAGTTCCAGTTCTCCTTTGAGAACTTAATTTGATGTGGTGGAGTCACCCAATTCTTGAGTGACTTGACCATCATTATTTGAACTAGTATCCTTAGTAGACTTAGGAATCCCTTGCTATCTCATCTATTTTCAGATGTTGTCTGCTTTTACCTTCTTTTCATCTTCAATTCTACTTGTATTCATGCAATTCTTGGCAAGATGACCAAGTTCTGTACAAGTGAAACATCTTTTGGTGGTATCTCTTTTCCTCATATGATGTTTAACATAGTTCAAACTAATGTGTCCAAATTCTCCACAGTAATGACATCTACACCACGTATTGTAGTCCCAACCAAATATTGCTTTCACAATCTGTTATGCAGGATTCAATATCTTTGTTTTGCATTCTGATGCCTTGTGTCCTTGTTTCTTGCATTTATGATACTTGCCCTCAAATTTTGGTTTATTTTTGCATTCATTAGCCCTATGACCATGCTGAGTGCAATTGTAGCACTTTTCATTGAATTTTGTTTTCCCATTACTCCAACATTTGTTTGATGTATGACCTATCTTACCACAGTGATTGCAAGTAGGTTTTTTATTCCTTTGAGCACCTTGTTTGGAGGATTCACCTTCTTCCTTGTATCCAATTCTTGCTTTTCCTTTTTTCCTATGGAGGTTTTGCTCATTTAGATGATTCATGTCTGCTTGGGATTTCATCATTCTTTCATTAATTTTCTTCTCAGTCTTTAGGTCATTTTTTTAATCTTTCATTGATTTGTCTTTCAGATCTCAGATCATTTTTAATTCTTTCATAGATTTGACTTTCAGAATTTGGATCATTCCTCATTCTTTCATTTTCAAATCTTAAGCTCATGATTTCCTCATTTGCATTGGAGATTTGATCAATAAGGTCTACTTGCTAAAGGGATTGGTTTTGGATTTCATTGTTTCTTCCATCCATCTCTTCTTTTATCTTGTTTCTTTGTTCCAAGACTTCACATAACCTTATTGATTAAATTTGTTGTTCTCTTTTCAACTTTCTTACTTCTTCTTGTAGGGAACCATTTTTCTCTAGAAGTTCTTTGATTACATCATTTGCTTCATTTGAACTGCTTGAAGGGAAAAAGTCTTCAATTCTCTCTTCAATGTATTGATGATCATTCATTTAATTTGCAAGATCCTTCCTTCTTTTCAGGGATTGGGAAAGTTGCTTCTTAACTTTCTTGAGTTGGGTAATGGCCATTTCTAGATCCAAACTTTCATTGTCAATAGCATCATCAATTCTGAATATCTCCATAATCCTTGATCTTTACTCAAGCTGTCAAAATTTCTCCTGAGAACCACTATGCTCTGATACCAATAGTTCAAAATATTCAAGACTATGCTAGGTTACTGAGAGGGGAGGGTGAATTAGTAACCTCTAAAACTTTTCAATTTTAATTCTTAATCCAACAAATCAATTAGCACTTAATTCATCATATCTGATCTAATTACATGTACGAGAAATTGAAAACATGAAAGCATCCATAACACTAAAACACAAAGATTTGGTGACCCACAAACCTTCCAAATAGAAAGTAAAACTGGGGTGGGGATGATACCCACAAACTTTAGTACTGCAGCATAAAGTTGGCCTATTAAGGCTTACAATGATCACTTATGATGATCCACCCTATTAGGAGCAATTGAGATTGCTAGGTCCACCTTGTTAGAGGTTTTACAAATACATAATGAAGTATGCACTCGGTTAAGAGATTTATGAAAGACTGTTAAGTCTACCTTGTTAAAGGATTTTGACTGGTTCACCTATTAGGATGAAGCAGTAGATCTCTAACTTGTAATTGACTCTGCTGATAGAGATTTCTTGGTGTACTAATCACCTTTCTATGATAGATATGTCTCTACTGCTCCTTATACTATTATGGCCTTCACAATTTACTCTTTATCTGCTACTTGATTTGAACTTTTTAATTCGCATTCTTACTTCCTTACTTACTCACTTATTCATTCATTGGATATGATACAATACATTACATATATATACCAATCCAAATTACAAATTACAAATTCGGCCATCATACAAGTTAACACCAATATTACAAATTCAGCCCACATGAAGACACTCGGGTTCTAAAGACTTACTTGGCAAAGTTATGATACACGACATCCACTATCATTACTCGGCATCAGCATGCACTCGATAGACATAGAAGCTCAGTCCATACTGATCACCTTAAGTAGTCTTTTGAACTTGGTTTACACTAGTGACTCTATGCAACTTGGCATAAACTAAATCACTTTTTTACCATGATTGAACTCGATAAACACTATCACCATAAGCTCGGTTCACACTAGCTTCACATTACATGAACTACAAACTCAGTAAAAATTGTAATGCTTGGTAACCATTGATAAACTCAGTGTATACGGAAATGCTTGGTTTGAATTGCTGGACTTCACACTGAATGAATATGCTCGGTAACCACTGGGATTAGTCCAAAAGACTCGGTAGCAACTATAGTGCTCGGTGGCTACTAAATTACATGGCAAACACTGTAGAGTATTCAATGAGCTCGGTAGCTATATAGAATCTGAATAAGTGTGTGTCATTGATATCAATGTTAGATAGCATTACACATTTCTTTAATTTTGTCACGTAATTAATTTATTTTATTTTGTTATTATTATTTTAAAATATTCTTTTTATTTTTATTTGTTAATTTATTTATTTTAGTTATTGATTACTAAATCTTATCTAGGAATGGGGACATTACATGAGGCAAATTCAATGATTCCCCTTGAATTTTCATACATTCAGTCCTAATTCTTGATTGAAAAATCAAATGTTAAAGAATTGAAGATGCATTTTGGATGTAGGAATGAAGAGTGAAATCATAATAAGATATAATTAGATTAAAAATTCAATACTTTTCATTTGTAAATTTCGTGTTATCTCCTAACTTAGAATTTCTTATATTTTTTAGGAAAAAGTAGTAAAGAAATTTCTCAAACTTAGTTTGGGATGATGTGATCAACATGTAGAGTTTGTTGCCTCGACTTCAGATCCCAATCTTAATTCTCATCCAATTATTTTGTCTGCCTTTCCTATTCTAGCAAAAAAAATTATCAAGGATTCAAATTAATGTCTCCAATTGCAGCCTTTCATAGTTTGTGTTGTTGTAGGGGAAATCTTTTGTGGGCTACTTTTCTTTTGCTTATTTCTTTTGTATTTCAACGAGGAAATGGGGTTTTCTTTCTAGTTCTTTCCCCATGGAGTTATTGAACTAGCTATTTTAATATATAGTTTGTGGCCCTAACCATATTTGTCAATTAAAAAAAAAATCTCAAACTTAGTTGAAGTCTACCTAAATTTGGAAGAAAAATCAAGAGAAAATTGAAAGGAAAATCAAGAGGAAAGCAAGAGGAGATAGACTTTGAAAGTTTAGAAGAAATCAATCAAAAGTTTGTTCAGAAATTAGTCAAGTGTTTGAAAGTCCTTATTTCCACACAAAGCCTGCCTCAAAGAAATAAAAGTGTTGAAGGCATTAAAATTGTTGAGGCATGGAGATTTCCACAAGTTGAAAAAAAGTCCACTCCAACATGAATAATTCATCCTAGGCATGAAAAATCCTCATAGAAACATGAAATCTTCTCAAGAATTTGTGGAAATTCCTGTTTTGAAATGAGGTCCATTCAAGAATTCATGAAAATTCTTGTTTCTAAATTAACTATGCTAATTGAAAGTTCCTTCTTTCAAGCTAAGTTTGCCTCATTAAGGATGACTTCAAATTGCCTAAGTATAGGAGATATCTTTAAAATTGACCTTAAAATTCATTTCCATGTATAGGATTTCCTCATTTTCAAAATTTGTAAGGTCATTTCCAAGTTAAAAACTATAAATTTTGCATAAATCTAAATTTCAATTTCTCAATAATATTTTGCAAAATAATTATTATATTCAAAAATATAATATATATTATTCTTCACAAGAAAATAATATTAATTATGTTACCAAAAATGCGTATCACTATGCACTTTACTTATCACACACACACACACACACACACACACACACACACACACACACACACACACACACACACACACACACACACACACACACACACATACACACACACACACATATGAATGAGGAAAAATTATAACCATACACTATGTACTCTATTGACGTTAGTGTTGAAGGGAGGATTTACCTTGTTGACATCACCGTTGAAGGGAAGGAAACTTTAATGTTCTATTGATGTCACCATTTGGAAAGAAAGGAATTTTAAATGTTTTTGATGATATTCAAAGACATACGAAGACATATAAATACCTTACTATACCCGATGGGGGTGACTCTCTTATGAGGCACATCCACCCAATGGGCATTACTCACATGAGAGTCATGTACCATTGGATACACAACCAATTAATTTATAAGCCCGAATCAAAATAGAAGGATTAAACATGATTAATAAGGTTTCTATGAATGTATATATAAATAAGAGTATATAAAATATATATAAACAATGTTATTTATATATGATATATAACTTTATATTATCCATAATGACTATATGAATTTGACACTCCCTCTTAGTCGAGAAGGATGAATACATTTTGATAATCAAAGGTAAAGGATGATCAATATTTTTAAAAACCCAAAGATGATCAACAAGTGTTATCTAAGCTCTTAGTTATTAAAAATACCTAGCATACATTTATACAAAAAAAACCCAAAGATAATCAACATGATGACATCTAAGCTCTTAGTTGTTAGTCTTCACAAAATGCATACTTACCTCATACCCAATATGCATCTATAAAGAAAACTCAAATATAGTCAAGTTAATGACATTTAAGCACTCAGTTGTAAGTCTCACAAGGTGCATATTCTAGCAATTTAAGTACAACACTTACTCAAAATGAATAACATAGTTATAAACAAGATTATCTCCTTATAATTAATTTCACAAAAAATCATATGAAAGACATTTCTTTCAATAAGATTCACAAAATTACAACAATGTTTGATACAACAAATAATATGAATCTCAAATTATTGAGATTTTTACTCAAGAAACATAATAATACCAAGACCTTCTCTAAATGTTTCCAATTTAGTTTTGGCAAGGGACTTGGTAAGGTTGTCAACAACCTGATACTCTGTACTGATGTAATTAAGCTCAATTACATTCTTCTCAACCATATCTCGCACATAGTGACATGGTAACTCGATGTGTTTAGACCTATTATGAAACACTAGATTTAGAGAGAGTTTATTACAACTTTGGTTATCACAATAGATTATAGTAGGCTCTAAAGGTTTTGTGAATAGATCAAAGATAAGCATTCTTAACCAAACTGCTTCTTTGGTTCCCATAGCAGCAACAACATATTCAGCTTCAGTAGTGTAAGAATTTGCCTTAGGGCAAAATCACCCAAGACCAAGAAGATCAACAACTAGCACAAAATATACCAATAGAGTATGATCAGAATATCAATGTGAAAAATGAATGATCTGATATACACTAGAGGTGCCTATATATAAAGGCCTCTAAGATGCATCTAGAATGTCTCTAGAATGAACTAAGAGATAAGCTAGGAGATAAGAATGGCAACTAAGCACACATACACCAGAAGTGGATTATCCTCCATTTTGCATGAATATGCATGCATAAAATTAGAGGATAAGTATGACAAGGTGTATCTCATTTAGAGATGTTGTAGACACCATGTGCTTAAATTAGATGCTAACTCTTGTGTTGTAGACACCATGTGCTAAATTAGAGTTGCTTACTCCTATGTTGTCAACATGACAACTCATATGAGTGCGCATACTCCTAGGTGTCTAACCTAATAAATAATAAAATAATGCATTTATCCTAAGTAAACTTAAGTAAAGTGTAAATAATAATTATTTACACTAACACCCCCCCTTTAAGTGCAACTTAGGGGAATGCACTTAAGCTCACAAAAGCTATGATGAAATGCATAATGGTTCCCGACTACTAGGCCATGTTAGGTACCCAAATACAAAATGCAATGTTGTAATGCAATGAAATCTCTTTGCAAATGGAGAAAGAGGGAAAATCTCATGGGAAAAACCCTCCCCCAAGAAGAGAGATAAGTACAATAAAGAAAGATGCATGAAAGGATGGAGTAATCAAGACCCCCCCATTATGAAATACATCATGCATATACAATAGAGAATCCCTCCATGAAATCCCCCCTTAGTGAAGGATCTCTAGGTGATGAGTGCTTGAAGACAAAAGAGAATCCAATGCTGACAAACAACATTTCTCCCTTTAGGAAGAAGATAAACCAAGTATAGGTGCAAGTATGCTTCCCACTGTGGATAGGAAGATGGAAGAGGGATCCAGATGTAGTATGTTATGGATGTTGCCTCTGAAATCTACTCATATGTCGACAAGTCTTTGATGAATGTAGATGCCACAAACCAATCTGGTGGATGCCCAAAAGAAGGTGGTAAACAAGGTAGCATGTCCATGTATGAAGTTGAATCAACTTCCAAAGACAATGAATCATCCTTATAGGAATATGGAGGAAGACAAGCAATGTTGCCTCCCCTTAGTGATGGATGCACACCCATGATAGAAGCTTCTTGATGAATGAAGAAGCTACACCATGAAAGCTAAATTATGGTCCTCCTTGTAGGAGAAAATGGTGTCATAGGTGTAGTAAAGAATGCTCCCCAACTGATAGGAAGAATCCTCAGAAATATGATGTCTGAGGAAACTGGAATACAATCTCCAAAGACTGATATGACTCCTCATAAGTGAAAAATTCCTTCTCCACCTATTGTAAAGCAATGTCCACAATCAAGTTAGTCTAGAAAGAAAACTCAAATGGTTGAGGGTCAGAGTGTGCCCTCGCAACAAATGAAGAAGTCTACTCAACAAAGAGAAGATTGATTTCATTGATGATGTCTCCCACATCTTCAATGTGAGACTCCACCAACAACCCTACAATGTCTGGAAGGAAGTCATCCCATGAAGCAGAAGTAGGAAGACATGGTATTTCCCACTGTACTGAATCAAGAGCATCTATGACTGGAATTGGATCAGTAGAAGCAACAAGAGCATCAGGAGGTGGGATCTCAGCTAGAGTTGGAGGTACCATAACTGGAGTGACTGGAGGTAGAATGTCCTCTAGAAATGGAGGAACTATAGGATCTCCATATGCTTTCCAAAGAGCCATCCAAATGTCATAAGGATAATTGAACTTGTTAATGATATCAAAGCAATAAGGATTGACACTGAAATAAATGATGTCTAAAATTATTTTAATAGGTGGTAGATCAATAGAAGAGAGCAGTTCATTGGAATATAGATAAGGAAATACTTCCTTATGCTCTCTTCTTAGATGATCAATGATTAAAGCACTTCATTTTTTATAGTTCCTCTTTGTCAACTTAGATCTAACACCAAACCGACATGTGAAACAAAACTCCATGAGATCAATAAATGTATGCACCCCCCAAAATGCAAAAATAAGCAATCAACCCCCCCTAATGTATGATTTGGTA
This sequence comes from Cupressus sempervirens, assembly GCA_028749045.1. Taxonomy (NCBI): domain Eukaryota; kingdom Viridiplantae; phylum Streptophyta; class Pinopsida; order Cupressales; family Cupressaceae; genus Cupressus; species Cupressus sempervirens. The sequence continues at coordinate 607,852,858 of CM053793.1, forward strand.
CTTTATACTTAGTACGTTTACAATAGCCACTTGCTAATTTAGGGCCTATTTCAAAAAGTAGTATTTCTATCCACAGAAGCCTATAATTTGATTTTAGATCTGGAAAGTAGACAAAAAATTATGTACTTTCAAAAAATACAGAACCTGATTATGTGTCTAGATGAGCTCATACTAAGCATTTGAAGTGGCAAAAATCAGGATTTACGATTTGCAAAAAAATTCAGGAATAGAGATTTCAAACATCCTGCACCAATGTGTAGATCACAAAATTCTACCCCAAAACAAAAAAAAAAATTGATCAAAAAAAGGAGTCTTTATGAGGGAGATATCGTTGTTTTAAAATCACCTATGTTATTATTTTTCCTGAATCACCGTCATTGCACCTCCAGAAATCAAATGACTCTAGATTTCACCTCAGATGTCTAATTTTGATGAAATGAAAGTCAATTTAGGGGTTCTTTGACCTTTTGAATATGATGCCAATATCTAATTTGCACCAGCAAGCTTCAATATTTACCTGTAAAATATCTCTCGTACTACCCTAATGGCCAAAAAAAATTTAGAAAATAATGCAGATCCAAAAAAATTTGCAGAGATGCAAATAATAAATGTAGATCTAAAAATTAAATTCAAAGATCTGATGAGATCATACCAATTCTGCAAATCAGGCCTTCGGGTGTCAGTTTGCAAAAAAAATTGCTTCAATTTTGACTATGGCCTTAGGTAGGCAAATTTATAGTCAAAATTTACTGAATCGACGCTCCAAACACAATGGTGAGGTCTGTTTTGGCTCTAGATGCTCCCAATAGCTGTAGATACTCTAGATCCGTGTCAAGGTCCTCAGAGAGCTAAAGCAAGAATGGTCTCCAATGGCTATGAAATGACGCTCCTGTGGCTCTGATACCATGTAAGAATTTGCCTTAGGAAAAAATCACCCAAGATCAAGAAGTTCAACAACTAGCACAAAATAGACTGATAGAGTATGATCAAAATATCGATATGAAAAATGAATGATCTGATCTACACTAGAGGTGTCTATATATAAAGGCCTCTAAGATGCATCTAGAATGTCTCTAGAATGAACTAGGAGATAAGCATGACAACTAAGCACACGTCTACTAGAAGTGGATTATCCTCCATTGTGCATGAGTGTATGTGCATCAATGAGAGGATAAGTATGACAAGGTGTATCTCGTGTAGAGATGTTATAGACATCATGTGCTTAAATTAGAGGCTAACTCATGTGTTGTAGACACCATGTGCTAAATTAGAGTTTCTTACTCCGATGTTGTCAACATGACAACTCATATGAGTGTGCATACTCCTAGGTGTCTAACCTAATAAAAAATAAAATAATGCATTTATCCTAAGTAAACTTAACTAAAGTGTAAATAATAATTATTTACATTAACAAGTAGAACTTTGAGCTACTGATGACTACTTCTTGTTGAACCAAGATATCATTCCTAGTCCTAAGTTAAAGCAACATCCTAAAATACTCTTGTGTTCTATTGAATCTCTTGCCCAATTTGATTCTAAATATCCTCTAATCTTGATATCTTCATTCTTATATTCTAGACCATATCCAATAGTTCCACGAAGATATCTTAGAATGTGTTTTACAGCTACTAAGTGAATTTTCTTTGGTTTACTCATGAATTGACTTAGAGCATTACTACATAACATATATCAGGTCTAGTATTTACTAAATACATTAAAGATCCAATAATTTGATAGCAAAGAGTGGGGTCAGCATCTTTAGATTCTTTAGTTTCTTGTTTTAGTTTTAGAAGATTTGTTTCCATGGGTGTCTTCATAGGTTTTCTTTCCATCATTCCAAATCTTCTTAAAATATTCAATGTATACTTTCCTTGATTTAGAAGAATTCTATTGTTATGTTGCTAGCTTCTAGTCCTAAGAAGTAATGTAGAAGACCTAGATCTTTCATATCAAATTCAGAAGCATGTTCCATCTGAAGTATATTTAATTTTAAACAACCATTTTGATGACACAGTTGATTTATTTTTACGCCTGGGAACAATATCCCAAACTTCATTCTTAAGAATAGAGTTATATTCTTCAGTCATGACATTTCTCCAATTTTTTCTTTCATAGCTTCCTCTATATTAGAAGGTTCAAATTTTAAAATCTTGTTCATAAGTGCAATGTAATTAGAGAATATGCTAGGTCTTTTCCTTTCTAGAAATAAATCCAATAGGGGTAGTAAATTTTTTAGATTCCTCAACCAATTTCTAGGCCCATCAAGGTCTTTTCTTTCCTTTATGTTCATCAATTATATCCATGGGTTCAGAGGAATCATTTTCTTCCATTTGAATCTCCCTCTCAATCTCAAGAGATGGATCTTTAATAGGTTCTTCAATATTTGACTCATCTTTTGCTTTGGACTTTTTGTATGCAGTATCTTCATCAAAAATCACATATCTACTTAATTCAATGTTTCTTTGACTTGGGATGTCAATACGATATGCCTTAGAGGTTTCACTATAACCTAAAAGGAATCATCTTTTTCTAGAAGGTTCTATTTTAGACCTTTTCTCTTTAGGTATGTGGATATATGAAGGACTTCCAAAAATTCTTAGGTGGCTAAGATTTGATTTCTTTCCATAGATCACTTCTTTAAGAGTTTTACGATCAAGGTGCAAGTGGGGACATTTATTTTGAATATATACGGTTGTGTTTGAGGCTTCACCCCAAAGGAAGGTTTGCAGATTTTTATCAAGTTTCATAGCCTTGACAAATTCGACTATGGTTCTACTCTTTCTTTTTGCTACCCCATTTTGTTAATCTCAAACATATTATCAAGAGCTTTAAACATTTCATGTGATATCTCCAATTCTGAAATGATTGGTAATAAATGGGTTTTAACTGCATCAACAATCAATCTCATAACTTTGTTGTTATCCATTTCCCACTTTTCAGTTTCATCACTTCCCTTAGGTGGTGGATCAGAGTTTTCAATGAATTTCTTTTAGACCATTATCTTTTAGTGTAAGTTTCATCCGTAGTTTCCATCCTGCAAAATCTGAGTCACCTTGAAGATGATCCTCTAGCCTTATACCATTTACAATTTTGATAGTTTTGTCTGATTAGATTTTTCCTCAACTAAGTTTTGATACCATGTAAATTTTGGATAAATCTAAGTTTCAATTTCTTAATAATATTTTCCAGAATAATTATTATATTCAAAAATATAATATATATATTATTCTTGCCAAGGAAATAATATTAATTATGTTAGCAAAAATGCATATCACTATGCACTTTACCTTGTATATATTAATATGTGAATGGGGCCAAATTATAACAGGATAGGCTAATCTCCTACAAAAAGCACCAAAAACAAAATAAAGTCAAACTCTTTTTTTTTTCAGATTTACAAAAATAGAGTGAAATTGTTCCAATATTTTTGCAGCTTTCGACTACAAACTATGTAGATCATAAAGATCAAACGTTGAAATTTTTACAAAAATCTATGATGTTTTCGATCTTTTGAAAATTGGTCCCCTGTACATGAGTATAGCCGTGTCCAATTACAACCATGCACTATGTACTTTGTTAATGTCACCATTGAAGGATGTACTCTCCTGACATCACCATCATGATGTCACAGTTGAAAGGAAGGGAACTTTAATGTTTTGGTGATGTCACCCTTTGAAAAGAGAGAAATTTTAGATGTGTTCGATGATATTCAAAGACATACCTTACTATACGCGATGGACGTGACTCTCTTATGATTCATGTCCGCCCGATGGGCGTGACTCTTATCATAAGAATCACGTACCATCGGGTACACAACCAGTTATAATTTATAAGTCTGAATCAGAATAGAAGGATTAAACATGATTAATAAAGTTTCTATGAAGGTATATATAAACAAGAGCTCTGAACGAGCTTGAGGCTGGAGTTCCTAGTTTCTGTGAGAAATATGTAGCCGGTTTTAGTGGTGAAAGAAGATAGTATGTATGTTCAATTTATTGTTAAAATTAGAAAACTTAATTGAGTTCTACAATTAAGCATTTCAGGACCTGGCACTGGTTTTGACGGATGTTTGGGAATTTGTATTGTTAGACCCGAAAGTTTCAAAGTGACTGAAATATTGTTATTTTAGTTTACGTTATTGCATTTAAAGCGAAGAAATTTATTGTTTCATTCAAGGCATTCTGTGGTCAGAAGATGAGACTTGCATCTGTAAAAGCAAATTTAACTTGTTCACAATAGTAACTGTTACAGGAATATACTCTTTGAGAGCCTTCTTTTCTTCTGCAATGGCGACATAGAACATCGTTTGTTTTCCAAACGTAGAAAAGATCCAACAACACAGTGGTTTGTAATACAGAAGAAGCCCTCGTTTGAAAATCCCAAATACAGTCTCAGTCACGGTATTTTTGAAGGAAAATCAAATATTACCAGAAAAAGAGCACATGATAACAGCTTAGCATCAGACGACATGAAATAATGGGTCAGAGGATGCAATTTCAGTTAAAAGGAAGTGGGATTGATTTTCCGTGAGAGCATGCCATTTCAATAAAAAAACTATTGGTTCTAAATGAGGAGAGAGAGGACGGTCTCCAGTCATAGAAACAAAGCTATGCACAAAATCAGGCAAGAATTGCAACTTACATTTTTCTATCACTTACTCAAAAGCTCTTCTTTCTTCAGTCGTTCCTGTCACTGTAGAAACCCTTGTTACAAAAATGCCTAAAACCATTTGAATCACAAAATAATGCGAGCTTATCGCCTTCCTATTTTTAACCTTTTCCACAATTAAAAAACAAAATTACCCCTTCGGAAAATCAAACCAACCAATAATAAATTAGAAGTCAAATGACAAAAAATATTTTTTAAATATTCTACGTTGAAACTTTAGGTTATGTCAGTCTAATCTTAAAGTATTTATGACCGGCCACCAAAACATTAGTCCCTTGTCTTATGCAAGGCATGGACTAATAATACTATATAAAATATATACAAAAATGTTATTTATATATAATATATACAAAAATGTTATTTATATATGATATATAACTTTGTATTATTCATAACGACTATATGAATTTATCAAAAACAAAGATGAAGGAGATGCTACAACAACTTGAGATTTCCAAAATTTGAATGGTATAAAGAAATATGACATTCATAGATGAGAGAAACAAACACAACCAAGGACTTCATCACCTACGTTGACAGGTAAGGGAAGATTTTAAAGATATCCTTCAAAATTCAAAGTTCACACTAGGAAGTTGAAAATCTTGGATTGAAGAATAGTCAAAAATTGGTAAATTTCAATTTTAAGAACGTTAAACATGATCCAATTTGGGAATATTTTTCCAAAATCTTAAATTTCCCAATATTGAAGAAGAATATTTCAAGGCCAAAGAGGTAAGCATGTTGAGGTGGCAACTGCCTATCTCCACTATTCATATAATTTCATGACAAAGCATTCAAGTTTCTTCCATTAGGATAAGGGATGCTTTCTTCTAGAAGAAAGCATTTGATGAGTTGTTTATTTTTCATTGGTTATCATTAGATAAACATTGTAAACCCTAATTTGACTATAGTTGTCTTAAATTTGTTTGGGCCCTTAATTTGTTTTCAAACACCTATATCACCCCACTCCTCTCATTTGTAAAGAGAGATTCAAAGATCATGGCATAAAAACTGCTTAAGTAAATTCATTGTTTAGTTTTATTGTGAATTTAAATATCTTTTGCAAGTTACATGGTTTCTTGTCTCTAGATTTTATTTTCTAGGTTGCTATATTGAATGAAATATTTGAGAGGAAAGCTTTAAGTGGAATGAATATGTTCATGCCTCTTATGGTTGGATGATTTTCAATTATTTTGCAAGGCTAGTTTTAATGCTTGAAATATGCTTAACTTATATTGTGAAAATTCTTGAAATACCTCGGAAGATAGCTCTGTCCTTGTGGAGTTGTTGAATTTGGCAAATAAGGTGCAGATTTTGGATTTTACTTTTGCAATCTTGTCTGCTGCGTTCATATTAGTTCATGGAGTTAGTTTTATAGTTAGAATCGTGTTCCTAAACCCATCGTGTTTGCACTGTGTTTTAGAAACCTTTTGTAAAACCCCAAGAATACCAAAAAATTAAAAATTGAAATTCGTAAGTTGAATGATGAAATATTGAGTAACCATGTATATCCCCTTGGAAGTCTTTAGAAAATCACCCTACCACGAGAATCTGTCCCAAATTATAACAAAAAACAAACACATTGGAGTCAACCTTTGTGATTACACAGTTCATCTATTTAGTACATTGGAGACTTTGTTCAAGAGAAGATAGAATACCTTAGGTATTCTATTATGTGTTGTCTATCTTAAAATACAAACCAACACAATTGGTACTTGGAGGGATGAACATGGATATATGAATAATTTAACGTTGGGTCCTATCAATTGATTCAAGTGGAGATAAGTGGAGAATGATCAAGAAAGAGGCTACACCCTCATCCATAACACCAACAAGAGCTAGCACAAGGATGTCTGAATTTCAAATAGTATCAAAGAGTCATCGTTAGGCTAAGGCATAACTAGTGGAGGATCATCACGTAAAAATATATACCCTCCTCTACAATGCCAACAAAATTGGTGATAGGAGGAGGGCTTGAACATGAGAATCAAACTTATCAACTTCAAAAGTAGATTTTTTAAATGAAGCTATTCGAGATCAAAATTGGTGCTAGAAGGAGGGGCATGAATATAGACAATGTATTTCATTGATTTCAAAAGTATAATTATGAAGTGGAGAATTTATTTCAAGAGCCACCAATGAAAGAAACTATAGAGCATTGAGAAGCACTCAAACTATAACATTTCTTTCTTTTGGGATACAGTCAAACTAACCATAGCAATGGATGCAAAATCAGAAATATTAATTGAACTGTAAATGAATTCTTCATGAGATTCAAAGAAATGAAAGAAGCTATCGAGAATTGAGAAGCTACCTTTGGAGACATCTTGCTAGGACACCGGTGTAGAATTCATAAGGCTTCACATTTAAATTTTACTTTTACATTATGCAAAGATATTATCATGCAAGTTGAAAGTCGGTTTAGATTATTGGAGCAACCAAGTATATGTGATGAAGAATTTTGAAAGGGTTACAAAGAAGAGCACATTTGGCTAACACACTTTGTGTCTAAGGAAAAATTCCTCAAAGACAAGACATCTATATATACTACACCTTGCAATTGTGGAGAATGAAAGTCACCCAAAGGAACATATTAATGCATCACCCAATAGTGAAATTAGTGAATTACAAGAAGATAGCATTATTAAGTCAAATGAACTTGTAGCTAAAGATGAAGCTCCAAACATTGCACCAAAAGAAGAATGTGTTGTAGTTAAGAGAGCAATTCATGATGTCCATGATAATAAAGAAATCAAAACATTGATCAAGGAACAAAGACTTTCATTAAGAGCTATCAATTGATACTCCATCAATCCATGAAAAGGGAAGCAAACAAAATATACCTTTATAAGAGGAGATTCTAGATGAGTACTCATTCAAGCTATAACAAAAATATCCAAATGAAGAATCCCAAGTTGTCATAAGAGGTGAAATTTCAAACACCAATGCAAAAAGATGAACAAGTTGTTGTAATGAATGAAAAGCACGAGGAAAAATCATTTTGTTTCGAATTACTTGCCTCCCACCCATGAATGTAAATATTTTGCATTGAAAAAATATTTGAAGATCATCTCATAAAAGATCCTTGATTTTTTAGGACAAATTGGCAGAGACAAACAAGGATGCTTGGTTTATGCAACAAAAAGATAGACGAGAGGAAGAGATACTCCTTGGGCCTAAGTTGAAAACTAATTTCACATTCTTCATCCACTAATATGATATTGATGTTAGTGGGAAGATACACCAAATTTCACCTCCTAAAGCTATAGATGATTGAAAACAAGCTCTATTCAAGAGCAAACACACCAGGTTGTTTCTTTCCTAGCTTCTAGTGTTGAAAGTTATCATTTCAATTATTAAAACAAAGGGAAGTCAACTTGTATTTGGATAGGACACGATCCCAATGAATTGCCTCAATCGATAATTTTCCATCATGTATTTTATGAAGTTGAAGGTAATGTGGTAAAAAAAATCTTGGAGTACAAGGATCACTAATACATTTGGACCCAAATTATGATGGCAGGTCATCGCAATTGCGACGTCTACCTATTGCCCTAGTGATAGAACCTTGAATTGGCTCCTATCAGACGACCACATGACTTTGTTGTTGCAAATTGTGACGGCAAGGGGATCCGTTGTAATTGCGACGACTAACACAATTGTAATTTGGAAGAAGGGACAACAGTTCATGTTTATGAAGTTTCAACTGTGATAGTAAGCCATTGTAATTACGATGGTTTAAGCTTCCTGTCAGTCATCATAAGTGTGGCGTCAATGTGATAACTATGATGTAGAAGTGATGTTCATCCGTTGTAATTGTGATGACTAGTCAAATTATTAAAAAAAATGTTTCTATGTCTCAAAGTTCTCTTTCCAAAAGGAGCTAGGTGGCATGGACAAATGTGACATTGAAAGGACACCTTCAATGAAAATAAATATGGTTACAAAACTGGGTCATCATGGTTTAAGTGAGTCAGTTGCAGTTAATAAGAAGCCTTCCAATCAATTTGGACTACAGTTTAGTTTGGGAGCAAATTATCCATGTGAAGTTGCAAATGATAGACTTACAAAAGGTTTGGGAGATATTCCAAGGATGCAAGGCATGATGGAGTCTTGCCACAAGTTTTCCTCAACAAGAAATGTTTTTGATTCAACTAGTCATGACAATCCTTTTCCAACCACAAGATTAGGGTTCCTACATGAAATAGAAATATCACAATGATTCAAAACGGGGAGGACTTACACAATAGGAGGAAAGCCTATAGAGTTTCAAGAAATGGATAGCCTTGTGAATAGGGATGAGGAAGTTATAGATTTTCATTATTCTCTTTGCTCATTCACTCTAGTAAATCAAATGTTGAAGTGTAGAAATTACACGCCATCATATGTGTGATGGGCTTCTCTTTCCTCAGACTCTAGTGATCACTCATAAAACTCCATCAAATGTTGGGGGAAGGGATATCCATCAAAGATTGATTATTCAGATTCATTGACCCCTGTAGGTGGAACATTATTTGACAAAATTGTCACAAATTTCGTGGCCACGGACTTCAACTTGAAGCAAGTTCAAGAGCATACTAGATGTTTTCCTATTGAGGAGGAAAGTTTGATTGAGTAGGAGAATATGGTATCATACTATAATGAATACAACTCAAAAAGGATTTAGCTCATTGACTAAGAAAAATGTTCTCAGTACCAAGAATATTTTGACAGACTCAGCAAAACATAGTTCACCCATAGCTACTCCTCCAACTGGCAGTTTCTTTAAAAGGATCATCACTAGCTCCACAGAAAAAAGACTAGATCTGTTAAAAAAGAAAGCTTTCGCGAGCCCCAAATTCAATCCTACGAATCTTGGAAGGTAGGCATTTGTAAAGGAAAATCTAAGTGAGTTACAAAATAGATATGGTTCATCAGTCAAAAGGAAGGATTCAAAAACACCCAATGTAAGAATTGGTAGCATCTTTTCAAGCCATATTTCACCAAGGATAAGTCATAAACCAAGCAACATATTATGAAATGTGAAATCATTTATTCCATTAGTTCAATAGAAATAGGTAGTGGCATTAGTTATGATAGGTAAATTCTTGTCGGATTTTGAGAAAATAGTTTATGTGTTTTATCATATGCATTCACTATTTTTAATCTATTGAAAAAACTATATTTTCCATTATTTTTTTACTTCTCTCAGAGTAACAGGGATTCCTTTGAATCATTTACATGGCCTTATTTGAAATCATTTTCTCATTTAGCTTTGAACTTCATGTGATATCGTTGTCCTGCAACAGTAGCTTATCACTGTTTTCAATTTTTTTTACACTATCACTTCATTTTGTACCTATGAAAATTATTGCTTTTCTCATTATTTGGTTGTCCTTCTCCACTGCTACTCATAGTCTCCCATGACTCATGACTATGATAACAACATTATCACTATTCATTTTAACACTTCATTTTATCATCTACTAGTTATGTAAACAATTCTTTTAAATGTACTTACAAGAAAAATAAAAAGTCATACATTAAGATTAGATGTTTAAAAGGAATAAGAAACCTTCTTTATAGGGGGAAAAAAAAAAAAAAAAGTTAGTACCTGATTGGGATAGAAGGGCTACATATCTATTTCTTTGCTGCATAAAAATTTCTCTAGGAAGGGCTCACATAAAGCACATGGACCAATCCAACCATTTTACCATCTCTTCCACGTTATTTTTTCCTTACCTGCAATAATTTAGATATATAAAAGGTTAGCTAGCAAAGTAGGTTGGTCTAGAAATGCAATGCATTATTTTTTATTAAATATGTTTACTCACATAGAACCAATCATCTACTTCATATTCTATTTCAACCTCCTCTCCAGCTATTAAGTTCAACTGCAAGTGCAGCATCAACCAACAAAGAGTTAAAACAATGCTTGATCACATGTATCCATTTCGATATAGGAACCCATAACACTATCAAATCTTTGAAGACAAACAAAGATACTCATGTAGGAGTCTAACTGGTGATCTTGGGATGATGAAATTGTTGAAAGGTTACTTAGTTTGCTTTGTCTAGGTACAGACTATCCTCCTATTCAAGTGTACCTAACATACATTGATGTTCCTGTTAATGTCCAAAGCTCATTCTTAACTATTATATTTGCAGTATTTAAAATTGTAGAAATGTCATATTTGACCAAAAACTATCCTTGAAGAACTACTAATGTAGAATTCATTTCTAGTTTCTCAAATAGAGAGGCATAGTGCAAACCAAGAAAGTAATCTCAAGCTCCATAAAAGTAACCAAACAAAGTTGTATGGTCAACTTCTCATAACAAATCACCTAAACGAGCTTAAGAAATATGGGGCAATTCATCACTTATAGCTTTCTTGTGCATTTCAATTAAAAATAAGTATATGGACAAAATTTATTTCATTCTGCATGTTAATGCAAAGCAATAAATCTATTTTACTATTTCCCTACAAAGAATAAATCTAGTAGAAACTTGCAAAACGTTGAAGTGAGTCACCAGAAGGTGATCTAGAAATATATGATCACCAAATATAAAGAACTAGAAGCATTTGCATGGAAGGTGTACTTGATTGAATCGATGGATGCATCATATATGGAATATGTTGGTCATGGTTTAGTTGAAAAAAAAGATATAGAAAATAAATTTATGGGAAAAAAATAAAGAAGCCACATAAGATGCTATTAGAAAATGTTAAATAATACGATCTCCATATCACTAGTCATTAAGGACTAATCATCTCAAATTGAAATCATATTCAAAACTAAAACAACAAACCAATCCAAGAAATTTTCATTAATTCTTCAATGAAAGTTGTCTCTTTCTAGGGAGAATAACCATTTAAAACTAGAAACAACCTGACATAGGGAAGTCATTAGTTGAAGAAACTAGAAATTTGAAGCGTCAAAGTATATCATATCAAAAATGACATTAATATCACCCTAAGACCTAAACCCTCTATTTAAATAATTAGTAAAAAATTAAAACAAAGCTACTCAATATTCAATGTAAATGATGCCCATTTTTTGTTAATTCTTTTTTTTTTTTTTTTAAGGAAATAAATCAATAAAGTCTCATTCATTTGGATCAAACTAGTTTTTAAAATGAGTCCTCTTGCACACCATTTTTCCTTGTCTAAACCTCTTACACCAATATCAGTAGTAAAAATACACCTATTTCAACCTGAAATATGAAGAAAATAATGTTCTTAAATGACGTGTTACACAATATTCATATTGATGTGGATATGTGTGATAAAATATAACCAAAAAAGATTCTAGACCTGCAAAAGTGACATAATTTTCCCATCTTTTGGTGCATGTCATTTTTTTGTCGCATCCAAAATAAGATTTTGCCACTCTAAATTAAGAATGCACATGCAAGTATATTCTATATGCATGGACAATAGGTGTAGCTAAAAAAATACACCACATTTACATTTATTTAATAGGTCTATTAAGTTTTTAAAATTATATACAATCATGAAAATTAGAACTCTAACTGCTATGGCCGAGAGAATGTCCTCAGCAAGCCAGCACAGAAAAAGTCCTAATTTGCTTGCATGCTGAGGATATTACCCTTGCCTATAAGAGTCAAAGTTACATTGTTCATGATGGTCTATAACTCAAAATACCTAATTAAAGACCTCTAACAAAAATGCAAACCTATTACATTTTTCAACTCTACCTGATGTCGTATACATATGAATTGAGATTGCATATTGAACTATGATCTCCTTCTACATTGCCTAAAACCAAGAGATTCACACAGTTAGTTGTCATACAATCATAGTTTAATGTTGAGCTTCACCTTGTTTTGAGAATAGTTTAATATTCTTTATTAATAAGGGCCAACCACATGAAGGTGGAAGCTCATTTGGCCCCACCCCACACCCCCAAGATCTAAATTTTTCATTAACATCTAAAATCTTTAAAAAAGGATCAATCTTTAAAGTATCTAGAAGTTGGACTACTCTCAGGGGAAGTCCATCTTCATTGCTCAGAAGAAATTCATCACAATTCTTTAGTGTTCCCATACATCTAACACAGGTACATCCAGGAATTTCCTCATTGCCTCCTACATAAAATGAGTCCAATATTACAAAATGCCCCCTAATAAATAATAGTTCAAGTAAAATAAACACACGAAAAATGAGAGAGAGAAAGAGGAATCTACTTACCAATAGGTGTTGTCATCATATCTATGGCCATGTTATATGTTGTCGACATTACATTCAACATTACCTCTTTAGTTATGTTCCTTGTAGCTTAGGTACATAAAGAGAAGATATGAGTGCAATGAAGGAAATTTCATAAGTCGTGTTTCATTTATGCCTCTTCATTTTGATTTTGTTCAAGGGAATCTCGTCAATGCTAATAGAAAACAATAATGCACTTTCTAAGAGTTTACAATTTTTCAAAAAAATTAATGTTTTAAAAGAAAATGCACCTGAAGAATTATTAGCTCAGAAGCAAGAACGTGGTGTTGAAACAATACAAAAAGTGCTTGACATGAGAGGTCTGCAAGTGAGGGTGTTGACCAAGCTTGAAAACTTGAATGCTGAAATGAAAGCTATCAAGGATCAAACACCTATGATAGATTTACAAACAATGTAAAGTTGATTTTAGATATGGTAGAGGTAGTTATTCAAAAGTTTGATCAAAATTTAAGGCACTAGAGAGAGTTTATGGCAATATACTAGAAGGAGAAGGAGCGGCTTTAGAAAGAGATAGCACAACAAAAACAACAACTAGACAACATAGAGGATATTATGAGAGCACTAGATAGAATCCAGGAAAGTGTTGCAATAGGTACTATGACATTGGAATCACTTACAAGTGTCTTTGAGAATTTACAATCCAAATATTGAGAGGACTACAAGTTGTGCAATTTGTCATGTATTGCATCTACATTTACTTTCCCATTTCTTATAAGAGTATTTCAAGGTTGGGAACCACTTCAACATCCTTTGCATGGTTTATAGGTAATGTCATTGTGGAAAAAGCTTCTACAAGGGAATAAGCCTCATGATTATGGCATTTACATAGAAGCAAAACTATTTTCTTCAACTCCTTACACTCAACTCTTCAATGAAGTTATTCTTCCAGCAATGAGAATAGTTGCTACAAATTCCTGGGAGCCAAGGGACCCTAAACCTATGGTACATTTTCTAGAGACATGGGAGAAGTTATTGTCGACTACAGTACTTCATAACATTTTGGATCATATAGTGATGCCCAAATTAACAACAACAGTAGATATGTGGGGTCCTTGTAGGGAGACTATGCCAATTTACATGCATGGTTACTCCTTGGCTTCCATTGTTGGGCTAGTGTATGGAGCCTTTATAGTCAACCATTTTTTATAAGTTGGGGAATGTGCTTCATGCCTAACATGCTAGTGATGCATCTACATATGCAATTTTATCAGCTTGGAAAATTGTATTTGATCCTACTAGGTGGGAATAACTAATTTTTTTTTTTTATTGTACCTACTCTAATGATAGTTCTACAAGAATTTGTAATCAACCCATCTAATCAAGAACTAGACCAATTTAACTAGGTTATGGTTTGTTTCTTTCTAAAAATATCTGCTATGATATATTTTTGTAAAATTTCTTTCAAACTCTGCCCAGTTTTCCTAGTCTGTATTATTTTTGTGTGGGATCTTGAGGTAAGTCACTTAGCATGGGTTGAGTGAGTTTTATTGTTTTATTATTTGGATTCTAGAATATGTATGCAACTGGATCAATTTTTTTGTTGTGTTAAGATGTAATAAGCACCCTAAAAAATATATATGTATACGTATATACATACATAGATACACACATATGTGTATGTATGTATGTATATATATACATACATATACATAAAGAGAAGCTTCTTTAATCACCTGTTGGGGGGAGTATAACTTAGAGATACATGTTTAGAAGTAAAATAAAAGAACATTTACATAGGTACCTCTTCTCCCTTTGAAGAAAATCATAGAGCAAGGGCACAAAGATCAAAAGGGCATGGCAATGAAATACAAAGATCACAAGGGCACAACAATGAAATGCAATGATCACAAGGGCATGACAACGATATCCTAGATCTTTATTTATCTCCACCAAGGGCATGACAATGAAATGAAAATACCACAAGGGCATGAGAATGAAATGCAATAATGAAATCCTAGATCTCCACTAATGTCCACCAACGTTCAGAGCTCTCCACCTCGTTCAGAGCTCTCCTCCCTCTTTCATGTGCAACTCTCTACAATCGATCAAAACAAATGGGGAATGATTAATGTCAAATTTTTTTATAATAACGCTGACATCACAATTACAATGCCAACGCCAATATAAGGATGATGTCAGGTACACTTGCAAAAAAATACATAAAAATCACACCAACATCACAAATTGTCATTGCAATTGACCCCAAATGTTGTAGGGGGAAAAGTTGCAGGACTTCAAACCATCACTAATGCCTTGTTTCTATTGAATATTTCTAGAAACCATGATAGGCCACGTGTATATGTAACTCTTTTGAGTGTGGTCCATTTATTTGCTTTGTACATAGAGTAGTTTCTTTGGTTGTCTTTTTTAGCAAGGGTTCCCTTAGTTTAGTTTTTCTTTAGTTGGAATAAAAGGATCCTATTTGTTAGAGAAGTGATATTTTTCTCATATGTTACCCAAAATTTCAAAACCCATGTTCAAATTTTGGGTAAGTGGTAGAACTTATCAGTGATGCGTATCAGTTCTAGTAAATCTTCAAATGTTGACAAAGCATGAATCTGTTAATAATACTCCTCATATTTTGAAAATGAGATAGAGAAAGGCATGTGGTGAATAGACTTGTTGAATAAGTTTTAATAAAAGTGAAATCAGTTGCTTTCAGAACTCATTGCCTTCAAGAAGATTCCCCCTTAAGGTGGCATTGGTATAACATTGATCAATGACCTATTTTGCAATCCTCTCATCCATTAGAAATGGACACGCCTATTTTTGTCCATGTATCCTTGATCACTCTTAACTGTATCTCTATTTAGGATTTCTTCATCATCTATAATGTGATTCACACAATTTCATACCTAGTCTAACATAATCAAGATGTGTATTACAAAGAGTAGCCACCATCCCATGCTAATAAGGTGATCTAGTAATGTTGATGTAAGTTGATTAACATAAATGCAATGAGAAACACTCTTTTCCATGTAAAAAAATTGTGGTTCAAAAGGTGGTAGCATTTGTAAGAAAGGATGTGGGCCAACAAATTTTCCCAAGCCAAATCAATTAGGATGTGTTGGAAGGGGGATGAGGAGTCTTTTCATTGTTTCTTCTCTTGTCACCTTTCTCTTGTTCTCTAATATATTGCAAGAATATATGCTTTTGCAACCTTTCTATTGTTCCCTGATATACTATATGCTATCAACATACACTAGACCATCAACAATGGAACCACTGACAACCTCCTCTTTGGAGAAGTTGGGAAATACTTTCCCACCATCTAGCTCCACTATTGGCACAATAATACTAGGACTAACTATAGTTGAATGCTCTACCAATAAGGACACATCTACCCTCACCACTACACCATCTCACCTTAGAGTAGCAACCCCACTATCCAAAACCTTACTAGCCATGGCACCACCAACCTTCCGCACAGACACAAAAAATTGACACCTTACCACCACTTGCCTGTCCTCCCCAGTTGGGGTTGTGGATTTATGGGAGGTGAACTCCCTTTTCTTCTCTTCGGCTAACAACCTTTGCACTTGATGTTGTTCATGAGATATCAGAAACTCTAAAAAAATTCCACCCCTATTTCACTTTTGGCAAATGCACATTTCCAGGATTTGCAGATAACCACACTACCAGTGGTTGAAGCTCACCCTCTCCTACTCCTATTAGTCTCCAAGGACCAAAAATATTTTGAAATAATTTTTAGAGAAAGCTTTTATTTGTATTTTAAAATTCTATAATTAAATTTAAAATTTAAAATTTCAAACTTCAAAGCAACATCAATTTTTATACAAACAAAAAAGTGAAGGCTTATTTTTGATCTTATACAATGAAAATAAATGGTGGAACTTAATTCTATGAATGTGTTAACAATTTTTTTATTCTTACTTTTTTTTTATCGGTAAAAGGCTGAAGCCAAAACTTTTTATTATTAATTTATAAAGTTTATACATGGTTCCTCCATTGAAATGAGCATTGAAAGGAAAAAGAGGAGTCAAGAAAACCTCCAATCTTACCCAAGCACTTATGTCCATTAAGGATACATAAATTAATATAGGAACATTCCCCTATTTACAAAATTTGTGAAATTTATAAGGATTATTTCTCAATTTATGCATTTTGAGCTTTTCCTTTGTATGTTTCTCTTTGTAGTTTCCTTTTTAGTAGCTGTACTTTTGTTGCTTTGACTTCATATATGATTGTCCTCTTTTTTGCCTGTATACACTTTCCACTTGACCAAGATTGTTGTTAGAATAAATCAATAAAATATCTTATAATATTTATCTGAATTAATTTAAGTTATTCGTATAACATGTGAATCTTAGTCTAAATGATAAATAAAATTGAGTCTAAATGCATTGAAAGGTTAACCTTTTTATTTTCTTCAAAGTGGAAGCTTCCTATATGTTTCCATTATGATGGCTCAATATTTTGATCTTGACCTTACCCTCATAATCAAGTTGTAATATTTACATTATATTAAATAAACCCATTGTAAACATGTATAGTTCATATCATGTCATCATCAATTAGTTCTATTAATTGAAGATTCTCATGATTAATAAAATTGTGAATTTCTTTGTACTCAATTATTGCATTCAAGCTAATATATACAATTTCAAAATTAATTTGAAATGTGATATACTTAGTGTTATTTGTCCTATTGATAGCTCACTACCTCATACATGACATTCTCATTTTTATCAATTACATTATATCCTGCCTAATTACCATGGTAGAAAATTGAACAGATTTAACGTTTAACAATGTTTTAACCATTGATGGATTATCTATGTATTAGACAATACCTTCAAGTTCCTATCATTCTTTAAAATTATACTATTAATAATCCTATTGAATATTAATCCATGTGTTAATATGACCCATTGATTTGTATGACTATATTATAATAAGCTCATTGATCTTTGAGTATTATTTTAAGGTTATAACTTTAGGATTGGATAACTTAATTATTTTTTATGTGGGAATCCTCACCACTCACCTTTGTTGGCTAATGAATCTGCTTCTTTATTTCCTTCTTGATATATATGTTGACTACTAATATCTTCAAATTTATCGACTATCTTTAACATGCATTCAAGTTAGGAATTTAATATCCAATTAGGAGTACTTATTTTCCTTAAGGCATTTAAAATAATTTGTGGATCCTCTTCAATGACTAACTCTCTAATGTCCATTTCTAAGCTAAGGTTTAGACCTTTGATCAAGGCCTTTAATTCCACTAAATTATTAGAGAGAACCCTTAAGGGCTTGGCTCATTTAACTATCCAAAAACCTTTGTCAAAAGTATATAATACACCCTAATCTAGAAAGACCTAGATTGCCTCTTGAGGCCTTGTAAAACTTAAGTTTTTTTGAACTTACTAGAGGGGGTTCCGATTTGCAAACCGCTCGGGATTGTTTATTTTATTTTGAGTATATCAAAGGTGGTTTAGTAAGATTAAACTAGTTCTTACACATTTCTACATCCCACTTAGAGAAAGAACCTTCTTCCTTAAGAGAATTTTTGATGTTATTATTTTTTACCTCTATAGTGCATGCTTCTACTTTAATGAGAAACGAAGTGAAATCCAAGCTTTCGTTAGCAAATAGTCTTCTATTCCTCTTCTTCCATATTTTCCATATAATTATGGATGGAGAAATTTTCCATAAATTATTATAGACCCTAGAATACCCATGTTTGGGCCAACTATTTAGAAATTTCCTTAACATGATAGGAAAAGTTGTTAGCCAGTTAACCTTTTGACTTAACCATTCCCAACATTTCTAGCAAAGGGGCATTGGAACAATAAGTACTTGGTAATCTCAGATTCATTTTCACATAAATAACATCTTTAAGGCCCCTTAAAGCCCACATTACTAAACCTATCAACTATTAGGATCCTCTTTTGTGAAGTTGCGCAAAGAAAGATTCCTACCTTGGGAAGACACGTTGTGTCCCAATAGAGATTGAGGAGAATATCTATCTTTTCCCAATGATCAGAGTTAATTATCATTTCATATCCTCTTTTGACACTACATTTCTCGCTCTTTGAAGCACCCCAAATTAATTTATCCCTCTTATCTTTGTGCTTATCTTGCATATTATCTAGAAATTGTTCATAAATTTGTTTTTCCCAAGTTGACAAAATCATCTCTTCAATGAATTTCCACTTCCACCGTCTATGTCGGTGATCATTAATTATATGTTTGTAGTCACTTACATGATGTCCCCATAGATTTATTAGGGTGCTTCTAATATTAGTTGGTAAGTTGAGGCTATTGGGTGGAGGAAGTCCACCCCATGAATCTTTCCAAAATAGAGCATCTTAATCTTAGTCAATGTCCCAAGTTAGATAATTGGATATAAGGGGATGATAGTGCATCATGAAATTCTAGGTTCTTGCTCCAATTATTTATACCTACACCTCCATATATTTTTTTGATTGGTAAGAAGATAATTTTACTAAAATAAAAGATACATAAGAGAGCATTACATCACCCCTACAATATCTAAAAGACCCAAAACCAGTAACCCCCAAAAACCTGAAATTACATACAAAAGAACCAACAACCCTTAGGAGCCAACATAATTAAACCAAGGGAAGAGCATACTAGATCCCTATACCCAACCACCTAGAACACTTACATCATTGTATCAATTGATGACCAATGCTTTCTCCCTACCTTTTTATGAGAGCAAACAGTCATATCAAAAGAAATCTTATTGGATTTTTTACTCTTCCTATCCTTGACAATGCACCATCCATCTTCAATCTAAGAAACATCATTATGCCATTCTAAATCAAAACCATTTTGAACCAAATAATTCTCACTTCCCATGATAACATGTTGAGAATGAACCAAACATTCTCCTTGACTAACATTTCGAGACCTAGTCGCGGTCTTCCTATCTTTGCCAACTAGAGTGGTAATTGGATTACCCTTAATCCTATCATCACTTGTCCTATTAATCAAGTTATCTATGCTTTTTGTAGGAGGCGTCATTTTCTCCTTGGGAGTAGAAGTAGTGCTTCTCCTAATGGATTTTTGTAAGTCATCCTGATGGATGCAACCCTTATGATCTTGCTTTGTGATGTTTTATGCAAAAGTGAGTGATGCAAATGGATTATTTTAGTACAATTAAATAAATGGTTAAATTAGGTGATTTAATGCATTTATCACTTTGACTATATTATTATATACAATTGCACTTGATCGTGTTGTTTAGCGTGCAAGATTGATGTCCCTGGCAGTGGTACATGAAGCTGGTGATTTAGTTGTTCATATTTAGCCAATGTTGTCCCTGTATGATCGACATATTGTGTTTAATTGTATAAATGAAACCTTTCAGTAATTTAACAAATCTAGACTCATTTGCATTATGTGATTAGACTCATGAGTGTGTCTATGCATTTACAAGTTTGTATTTGTCACGAACATTATTAAGGAAATTCTATGATTTTGGTTTAAGGGATTTTTGGGCTTTATTTTAATTAATTTTAATTCCTAACAACTTTTTTGTAGTTGAATTCTAATTACTTGGAATAGCCAATTTTTGTTTAGGTTGAATCAGGGTTTAACTAGGTGACCTAGTTATTTTCCCTAATTGATTATTCACTCAAAAAGTGAATAAGTATCCAAAAAGAAATTTTATTCCTCACTTCTCACTTTTGGAAATTAGAAAATTGAGAGCAATTTCCAAATCCTATTATGCAAGATTGTGTTTCTCAATGTAGGAGCTATGGGCATAGGATCTTTGCGAGATCGGTCTCATTGGATCCAGCTCGGGGAGACCTTGATTTGCTATGACTTTTAGCAACTTCCATGGGTTATTTATTTTATTGTGTTGATTCTCATTTCTGCCCTTTTTTAGTAGTTGTATGTTGTATGTTATCGGTTTCTAGTAGTTGTATGTTAGGAGGCTAAGAACTAGTGTTCCCATCCATTTTTTATTGCTATTTCTACTCGGTTGGTCGGGTATGATCATTTTTTTTATTTTCAAGATGAGGGTTTGGGGTTTCATACTGTTATGCTAGCCATTTTGCATACAAAGTTCAAACCTAAATTTTATTGGATTTTTGTGGCTTTTGTGCCCTAAAGACCAAATGGGTTTTAATTTCAAAGCTTTTAAGTTTAGAGGTTTTCACCTCAATTTGTGTGTCACCTAGTTTTCTCAAGTTTTCTTGGCATGATGTTGGTAATGGACTTGGATTATCCACATGATGTTAGTCAGACCATTATTGCACTTTTATGTTGCATTGGGATGGGTGTCGCATTCGTATTCTCGAGCTTGTATTTGGTCGAGTGTGATTTTTCTTGTGTTCTCATCTAGCCCTTGTCTTATGATCTTTGTGATGGTGGTGCAACCACACACGAGCACATGTGCGTGTATTTTTTAGGTGACTTGTGAGGCCCAAACTCCTGATTATATTTTAGTGGAGTTATGTTCATTGGGGTTGGATTGGGAATATGCATGCCTACGAGAACTCATTGTGATATGAGCATGGATATGTAGGGTAGGAGTGGGGAGTGGCTTCTCTCATTACCCCAATTGTTTGTTGACAAGGTGACATGGGGAAGTTATAACAAGTGATAACTAAATTAATTAATGGGTAATAATACTTAATTCAGATAAGTGAATGTCTATATGATGTTTCTTAAGGCATAATGTGATGGTTTCCTGAGGGATTCGTTCCATGCCAGTGTGATGGTTTCCAGAGGGATTCGTTTTGCACCAATTCTAGCTTGGGATTTCCAATGCCAAGTGACTTACACTCCACTAGAGCCCCTACATAGTTGACCCATAGAGTGTCTAACCAAGACCTGTTGTACTTGCATTGTCTCATAATCTTGGTTGCAGTCCTCTTTACTATCTGGCATGAGTGTTGGCAATGGACATTTGCTTTATGTATATTTTTGGTTGGATCATTATCTCCATTAGTATGATGGGATTGGACCTATGAGTTTCACATGGTTGGGAGGTGTAGCTACCTATACCACCACTGGGGACCGGTGTACAAGGACTATCTATTTTTAGTTGTGACTGATGCTTGATGTTCACTTGGTATATTCAGGATTATGAAGTATGCTTCATTGTAATTTATTCTTTCATTGAAATGCTTGGATGTCATGTTTAGATGATGTTAGTTTATTTGATGCATTCCTTATTTATGATGTTTAGCATATGATCAAATGATGTGATTCACTTAGTTAGAGTATCTATTTCTTATTGGTTTAGCATGCTAGATGTTATTATTCTTATGATGTTATTATGTTGTAGTAGTGACACCCTCGTAAGACACCTCTAACTATCCAGTTGGTAGTTTGGGATGTTACGCGTAGGGTATGGCTAGGACCTTCAAGGTCTCATGATGCTATTATGGTTGGGAGGAACCGCACAAGAGTTTTGTTGTTTTGTACATTGCGATATTGCTTTTAGTATGTTTTCTTCTTCTGCTATGGCTTAGATCATTTATTGTGTTTCCTTCATGCTTCTCCTGTGTTCAAGTATCCAAGCCTCGATTTGTAGATTTGGTACTCCCCATTTTGGAGGTTCTACCTCTCTATTTTATCCTCCCGATTGTCCATTAGAACCTTTCTTTCATTTCTTGGGTGACAATGTTCTAGCATTGGGCAATACTTGTAAACTATTACATGCCCAAAGAAGAAATATCTTGTGATATTAGAAAGTATTGCACACCCATTGGAGAAACATCGTACGATATTGGAAAGTATCACACACACATTTGAGAAACATCGGCCTGAAAGTATCACACACCTATTGAAGAAATGTCGTACGATACTGGTGAAATATCGCTTGGCTATTATGAGAAGTGTCGCATGGGTTTGTGGGAAACCCTGATCGGGTGACCAGCAAGTAATTTTTGCTAGACCAAAATACTTTTTGACTAGACCGAAAGGTTCCAAGAGGTGATCAGGATAACCTTTACAAATTTCTTGAACCCTAGTTTTTGACTTTTTGAATTTGGGATCTTTCATATTCAAATGTGTTTTGTGGCCTCTGTAGCATTGTCGTATATTGGTAAATTGACTTGTATGGATTATTCACCTAGGAATCTTTTGTTTTGGATCTAAAATGAATGTCATTCCTGAATGTTAGAGTTAATAAGGAATGGACAATCCTATCAAAAAAAAGGGAATGAACATTGTATGCTTAATACATGTAAATGGTTATTGATCACATCAGTAAGTAGTGACGCTTGGAGATCGTTGGTGTTGGATGTTTGGTTTAGTCTTCCATTATGATCTTTGTGATATGTAGCATGTTGATTGGTGTGTGCATCCATCCTTGTTCTTTAAAAAAAATTATCTTGGCTTTTATATATTCTTGTTCCAAGGATCTTCAAGCAGGGCATTATAATAGATAGTTGTGGAGCCTCAACCATCGCTCGAGAAAAGCTTTGTTCCATTCCACCTTCTTCTCCATTCTATAGTGTTGGGAGGTTTCCTCCTTCCACCAAGAGGCATGCATACGTTTTCACCGATTTATACAATCAACAACCAAGTGACCAATTTGAAAACACAATCTACATCTAAAAGGGATGCCTTCATAATCTAAAGCTTGTGTCCACATGATGTTGGAAGTATTAATCCTAATCTCAGCTAGAAGCCCTTTAATGATATCCACCTCTACAAGGATTCAAGCATAGGTTGAGTGTAGTCGATTGGAGGATCCCTCATCCACCATGAGAAAATCACCAATAGCATCCCCCATAGCTTCAAGACATGAATCAAACCATAAGCGTAGTAACAAGTTTGACAGCCTTACCCATACAGGAACTTAATAAAAAAATTCATTACTCGAGTTAAAATTTGAATGCCATGATTGTAACATCAATTCATATTTGTTCTCCCAACACCATTATAAATTACACAAAAATTTCTTCAGATCTTGGTTTTTTTTTTTTTTTAAATAACAATAAAAAACCCTTTTGCTAAAGGGTAAATCTGCACATACCCTTCCAAAATTGGTTCCCCAAAATTAAAAATCCACCTCTGCAGATCAATTAAACTAGGAAAAAAACCTCTAAAGTGTCCAATCAGACTTAGATTTGAGAAAACCATTAAGTTTTAATTTACCTCCTCCTACATATCTATATCCAAATCCAACGTACATGCCTTAGCCATCAACACCATTGACGTTTTGGCCAACAACAACCCAGTTTGAGGCTTGTCTGCCTTACCAAAAACTCCTACCAAGTTGTTTGTGGAGCATATCCTTCCTTTTTCTTCCACTCAGATCCACATTCCACACCTATCATCAATTATTTCTTGAAATCGTGAGCATGCATCATCCCTTTACCATGTTGCTTGCTTGAGCCGTCTCCCAACTCAAAGCCTACAAACCCAGGTTGCTTCAAATGCCATTTTAGCAACACATAGTCTTTCACCCTTGCTAGCAAGGTCACCCTTTGACCTCCATTTGAAAACTGCAAGCCACGACCCAAATCCCCATTACCCCCATTGCCAAAATTACTCTACAAAGCCATTGTGGCAAGACTCAAAACCCTAGCTCCTGTAGGATGACCATCAAACCAGAGAAACATGCAATCCAACTATTAACCTCCATATTCTTTAGGTTTGCATATACTATTTCATTTGATCATGTTTGTTTCTTCTTCTCTTTAGTGCCTTGCCAAAAGATCTTCCTTAACTTGTCACTTAGGTTTCTTTTTACTTCCTTGGGAAGTGGAAGAGATAACATTTGGTATGTAGGAATGATAGATAAAATTGCTCTAATCATGATTGTTTTTCCAACTTTAGTTAACCATTTTCCTTTCCAACTTTCCATTTTTCCATCTAACTTTTCTAATATATGATTCCATGTTTTACCTTCTTTAGTACCGTTTTCCAATTGAATGCCAAGATACTTACAGGGAAAAGTTCCTTTTCTGTATCCCATTGTATTACAAATATTTCTTTCTATTTCAGGGGGCTTTATATTCTTTACTTTTAATTAACATGTTGAAATACAATTTTGGTATAATTTTTTAAAAATAAACAATATATAAATTTATTACTATATTATTATTTTTTTATTTTTTTTTTTTTTTGATCGGTAAACGGCCAAGGCCATGATGATATATTATAAATAAGAAAATAATTACAATAGAGCTCCTCCATTCAAACGAGCACTGGTAGGAAAGAACGGGGAAAGAAAACCTCCAATCTAGCCCGGGACCGTAGTCCTTTATTATTACAACTTAAAAGGGGCATACCCCAATCCAAGTATCCAAAAATGATATAAACTAAATCCATTCAAGACCATAATTTTAAAAATTACAATCCTATAAATTCTCATTCACCTCTTGACGAGATATTAGAGTTTCTCTTTGATCCAAGATCTTGATCATTATATCCCTGTCTAAACACTCCATTGAACTATTAGTGAAACCACAATGTATTAAACTTATAAGATTTGAATGAGTTAAGCAGAATCCTTTCTGAGATGTTAAGAAGAATCCATATAAAATCATCCTATCCTTTAAACATTATATCAAACCTGACCATGGAAGGAAAATTAATACACAACTAATAATTCTTGTATAAAAAGAAATCTATATCAAACTCGATAAAGCACCTACCTACTATAATAGGAACTCGAAACATGTTTCCATAAAGACCTAGTCTATGAATTAAAATGATCCCCCTCAGTAACATTTTAGCTAATCAAAGACTATCACCTCTGATGCTACCCTTCAACTGAAAACAATATTACACTATTAACCCAACTGCCACTGATCGAGTTGGTTAAAAGACTAAGTGAGGTGGACAACTACTGCAAACCTATGTTAATAAACTATGAGAAGAGCCCAAAATACAGAACCGATGCCAACAGATACTTCTTCACCTCAAGCCATAAGGACAATCGAACCTTGACAGAGATAGGATTACTCCTTCTCATAATAAATTAATCAGCTCCTATCATCCATCTCTAAAAATAACCAAAAAATTTAAGAAGCGATAGACTATTCCAATCTAATTCTCCTACAACTCAATCCAAACCGAAATAAAGCTGAGTTAAAAGCCTAATCTATTCATAATCCAAGTTGTATAATGCTAATCAAGTTTCATTGAACTAGTTAAACGATTTACAATTGAAAACATATGCCATATCCAGTAAGGGGTCCATAAGCCATAATTTATGCCAATTCACAATCCTTAATGAAAACAAAATATAAAACCAACAGACATTGAAGAAATTTACACCATCGAAATATCATTATATTATTAATCAGTTTCCAGAAGGTTGATACAAAATGTGGGAGCTGTAAAATCTCCTTGAAACAGCAAAGACGAAAACATATACCAAAAATGATGAACCACATACATATCAAATTATATTATTCACAGGTATATCATTATAATGTTGATAAGTTTCCTAAAGGCTGATACAAAAAGGAGCTGTAAAATATTCTTAAACAACAGAGATATAAACATATACCAAAATGATATATAACCTTAAATGCCAAATATATTGCTCACAATCTTGAGTACACCAACTATGAAGCTAAATTGCTAACCATGCCCTATCACTATTGAAAACATCCTGCACTTTCCTATCCATAATATGTATACAGTGACTTGGTTCCACTTATCTTCGATACACCATAATGACTTCCACCACCTCATTGGAGTTATCCGCCTAGAAATTTGAGGGGAATTCAAAGTCAAACTTTGCCCTGCTAGACTTCTCTGTATTAGGCGTAATGAAGTTTATGGCATCTAAATCCTCGAAGGTAACCCCTAGTTCAATGTACACATTGTAGGCATTGAGGTAGTTCATCAACCATAATTTGTTTTCATTTGCCACTATCCCCATCCAACCAAGTAGGAAGTGGATGCTGGCCTCCATCCTTGGCCATTCTTTATAGAAGGCATAATTTTCCCTAACAACCAGCGAGGGGCGATGAAACGCAACCTCTAGCTCTAGGGAGCCAAAGGGGAGTTCCATATACCTTTCAGGTAGTGAAATTCGTAGTTTCCCATCAATGCTTCTGACAGCCTGCTCAAGCCCCTTCCTCCGTGTAGGGTTGAAAATGATGCTGCAAAGTTGGATAATGACTCTGAGTTAAATTCTCACTCTGGCCAAGCATCCTATAAAGGAGTTGATGATGTCATTGTTTGTCCTCCATGTGTAAGTACAGTCAAAGACACCTTCCCTAATGGCCCTGCTCACTGCTATCTTGGCCATGTCATCCAGTGGGTTCAAGATTCTATTCCACCGCTCTGGCTTGACATTCCTGCAAAAAGCCATGGTATGAACCTCCGATGTATGGAGGACATAAATATTTGAATCCATTTTTATAGAGGTAGGGCTACCTAATGCCAAATCAGAAGATCTAGAAACCTCTAGGCTTGATCTCATCCTCTGATGACGTAAGCAATTCAAGTCATGGGGTGAATGCATTAGATGAGGTGGGAAGCTAACAAAATATGATGATCCACCACCTAGATGTCTGATTGATGGAGACACAACCCAAGAACAGAATGGACACAACAGAAAAGGGAAATTGTATTAACTGAAAAATAAGCTAGTACATCATTCAATGCAGAGAAAATAAACTTCAAAACATGCCCTAAGGGCTTACAATAGCATAAATGTGGAGATAATTTCTCCTTTCAGTACCTCCTCTCAAACTCCACTCCGAACTGCCTTTTGCAATGCCAAAAATCTCCTTAAATAGACCCCGGAGGGTTAAGGACTAGGAGTACATTCTAGAAAGTGCTAGTAGGTATCCACCGACGAAATAGAAGGTTCCAGAAGCTGCGTTAGAAGTCGACGCAAATCTAGAAGAATCCAAAAATGGTAACCGAACTTTCAGGAGGCATAACTTTTGAACCGTAGCTCCAATTGACCAACTGTTTACATTTTCGAAAAGCTCTCGAAGCACTCTATAGCTCTATGGACCAGCTTTGCTCGTCCCCCATTTTTTGGCCCTTTTCGAGGTCATTTAATGCCCCTAACCTAACTTTGAAGCATTCTTAAGAGGTCTCCAAAACTCAAAAAATTGCAATAACTTTCAAATCGTGGGGCCTTTTGACCTGATTCTTTTTCTGGAATGCTTTAAATCACAATTACATTCATTTGGCCAATTTACACCTCTTAGTTCACCAAAATGATGGCTCAATTACATACTCCTATTTTTTCAAGATTTACATGAACACTAATAGTGGAACTGTGAGAGTTGGAACCTTTATTTGACCCAAATGGGTGTCCAAAAATGAAAACACATGAAACAAAAATTAAGTCTAAGTATATTTTTTTGGGTGACACAAGATTGCCCTTATACCTCTGGATGCTCCTGCATCACTAATCAGCAGGTTCCCTACTAATACAATGATTATCTAATATGGTGGACAAAAACAAAGGGTGGTCTAGGATAACTAAAGACTAGTTAAGGGCTACTTCCGAGTAAGGAGGATTTCCATATTATCAACTTAGGGATATAAGTCTATAATATTAGAAGAACCCATATGAAGGAAATTATTCCTAAGTTTGAAAGAACTCTAAATAGAATTTTCTATGAATCTTTTATAATTTGAACATTTATTATGTCTACTCCTTTATTAGCTAAATCATCTGCCTTCTTATTCCCTTCTTGGAATATATGACATATCCTATAATCAACTAACTGATCAATAAGTAAAAGGACATTGCTAAGTCTGGAATTTAGAACGTAATTTGGTGTAGCCTGTTTCTTGATTGCATTGAGGATAATTTGAGAATCTCCCTCAATAATGATTTTTAACAAACCTAATTTGAGACAGAGCAGGAGGCCTTTTTCCAAAGCTTCTAACTCTGCCAGGTTCTTGGTTGTAGGTCGAATCGACAATGCCTTTTTAGCAATCCAATTGCCTATATCGTCATTTATAATGCAACCAATACCTGCCATTCCAGGGTTACCTCTTACAGCTCTTTCAAAGTTGAGTTTATGCCAGTCAAACGGGGGAGGAGACCATTTACAATCCTGCCTAGCCTTCTTACTGTTCTTGGCATATACTAGAGGCAGATTGATCAACTTACTCCAGTTCTTCTTCATGAGCCTATCCCATGTTGAAAAGGAACCTTCCTCTTTCAATACTTTCCTAAGGTGAGAGTTGGTGACTTCCACTATGCTAGCTTCTATCTTTAGCAATAAACTTTCAAGCTTCATTTCCATATCTCGAAATATACGCCTATTTCTCTCCTTCCAGATTTGCCATGACATAATCGCCGGACAAATGTTCCAGAGTTTGCTATAGATCCCCTTAATCCTGTTTATGGGCCATCCTTTCAAGAGCTCAGAGAAGGTTCTTGGAAAGGGGGATGACCAACCCAATTTCATCCTAAGCTATTCCCAACATGATTGAGAAAATGGACAACTATATAATAAATGATCTGCATCCTCAAAATTATGTTTACAGAGCACACACCTGGATGGGCCTAGAAAGCCAAATTTATGCAATCTAACTTCTATGAGGATCCTATTTTGGGAGGCCAACCATAGAAAGAAACCAAACTTAGGCAGACAAGCTGCATCCCAGCATAGATTAAGTGGGATTTCTATTTGATCCCATCTTTGTGAGTAGATCAAGGAGTTATATCTGTTGGATACAATTAAGTAATTGTGTATTGTCTTTGATGTTACACAAATGTCATATCAGTTATCAGACAGAGTCTACCGAGTTCTATCAACCAAGAAAACAGTTTACAGAGTCTACCAAGCTCAGTCGGTCAGTAAAAGCCTTTTGCAGTGTATACCGAGCGTTCCTGTATGTCACACGGTGAGTTAGTGTTAACCGAGTTCACACGGTAAGCTAAGGAAAGTTTAGTTCTTACCAAGATCACTCGGGTATCAAAGGATTTTGTAGCGAACGGTTAGTGTTAATCGAGTTCGCACAGTAAGCTAAGGAAAGCTGAGTTTTCACCGAGCTCACTCGGTAGTCGAAGACAGCTTTTACCGAGTCCAGTCGGTTTCCAAAGGAAGTGGCAGGTTTACCGAATTCCTCGGTAATTGTAGTTTTTACCGAGTTCTGCCGGTTAACACAGGAAGGAAGTTTTTGTTCTGTATTGACCGAGCAGCGTCGGCCAGTGAAGAATTTTGTTTTTTAGTTCAAGCCGACTTTGGAATTGTTTTGACAAGTTGGTTGGGCCGACCTGGTATTATGAATAATATATAAAGAGGTGCTTAAGATGCAAAAAAAAAAAAGGAGAGAGAGTATGTACGGATAGTGCAAGGAAGTGCAAGGAAGAGACTTGCGTGTGCCTAAGCAGAATTGAGCAGAGGGAAATCTTGGAGCTGCAGAGATATATTTGATCAGTAAGGATCTTGTGGAGCTAAACTGAGATCTGTATTCAGCAAGATAAGTTGCATGTATTTTCAGATCATTCATTGTTGCTTTCTAACCATTGTAACAGTGATTCCAAAATCTCCTAACAGAGTTGGTTTAACAGCCATTTCATAAATCCTTTAACAGGGTGGCAATTCAGTTGAATTGTTCAAAAGACCTCTTACAAGGCTACTCCTAACAGGGTGATTAAATCCTCTAACAGGGTCACACCTAACAGTGTGTTTTGTAACCTTTAACAGGGTTGGCTCCTAACAGGGCTCACTTCAGAAGAGTGAAAATTGGTGACTAGTTGCTGGTGGTTTTTCCCATATTGGGTTTCCACGTAAATCTGGTGTCTACTGTGTTAATGATTACTTTCTTTTGCATAGTCGCTTATTTCAGTAAATGCTTCATAAATTAACTAAACATCTATCAAGTTTTAAGCAGTAATTTTTGTGTTTATCGAGTAGCAGCAGCAACTAAGTTTAAGGCATCTTTGGAACTTTTGAAAATGTTTTTGTGATAACTGATTCACCCCTCCCCTCTCAGTTACCCCATCTTCATTTTCCAACAATTGGTATCAGAGCTTTTGGTGCTTGCAGGAGAAGATTTCAAAGATCTAAGCCAAAGATCAAGATGTCTTATAAGAGGGAAATCCCAAGGCTTAACCGAAACAACTTCTCAGCATGGCAGGGATTAATGAGACTTCATCTAGCTTCCATTGGTGACACTGGTCTGAAATATCTTGATGAGAAATATGTAGAACCATCAGGTACATTATCAGTCAATGACATTGCTATAAAGAAGACTCATAACATTATGATGATTGATATTGCATCTGCCTTGAGTTATGAAGAGTTTGATGATGTCAAGGACTGCACTATTGCCTATGAAATGTGGGAAAGACTGAAAGAGATCTATGGTGGAGATGACAATGTCAGAAGAGCCAAAGCTGAAAGTCTGAGAGGACAGTTCGATCAGATGAAAATGAAAGAAGATGAAAATATTGCCAAATATGTTGAAAGAATTAAAGCATGTGTCAGTGCTATCAAAGCTTCTGGAGGAAGTATCAGTGAAGAGACAGTCATAAGTAAAGTTCTTAGAACTCTACTTCCAGTTTATGCCATCAGGGTATCAGCCATTCAAGAAAGAAGGTGTGAGGCCAATCACAAGATAAACCTAGAGGCCATAGTTGGAAGATTGACAGCATTTGAATTAGATAATTTTGATAATTATGTTCCAGCTGCAAAGAACATTGAGTCTGCATTTGAAGCCAAGCTTTCACTCAAGGACAAAGGCAAAAAGAAGAAGGAATCTCAGTCAGAGAGTGAAGATCAATCAGATCAGAGCTCTGACAGCGACCTTGAAGTAATTGAAGCCCTACTTGCAAAGAAATATTCAAGAGGAAGAGGTAAATACAGAGGTAAAGTACCCCTAATCTGCTTTTCATGTGAAGAAGTCGGTCATATTGCTGCAAGGTGTCCAAAAAAGAAAGATAAAAATGAAAAGAAAGATAATAAATGGAACAGTAAGAAAGATTTCAAATCATTTAAGGATAAAAGTAAGAAATCATGTTTTATGGCTAAAGATTCTAATGATTCTAATGATGAAGAAGAGGATGAGATTGTTTACATTGCTGTAAAAGATGAATCTAACAATGAAGAAATGGCACTCATCTCTCACATAAGTAAGAATGATACATGGATCATTGATAGTGGCTGCTCACATCATATGACTAGAGATAAAACAAAGTTTGATCAATTTGAAGAGTATGATGGTGGTAGTGTAAGATTTGGAAACAATGAACCTTGTTGCATCAAAGGAAAAGGAAGAATCACTCTAACCCAGGAACTTGTATGTGATAATGCTTATTGGGTAGAAGGACTAAAGCACAATTTATTGAGTGTGGCACAGTTACTCAACAATGGACTCAAAGTAGAATTCATCCAAGGCAAAGCAAGACTGCTGAACGGTAAAGGAAAGCTGATTGGATCTGGTATTCAAACTAAAGGTAACTTGTTCTATCTTGAACTTGATGAACATTCATGTTTTATTGTTCAAATAGAAGAGAGTTGGTTATGGCATAAAAGATTATGTCATGTGAATTTTGACAATCTGGTAAAGATAAGCAAATTCAAGAAAGTGAGAGGCATTCCTGATTTAAAGAAACCAGAGGTCGGTTTATGCAAGAATTGTCAAATTGGAAATATGGGTAAGTCTAGTTTCAAAAGCAAAAATTATCAGTCTGAAGATTTATTAGAAATTGTGCATACTGACTTATGTGGACCTATTGAAACTGAAAGCTATACTGGTGAAAAATATTTTATTCTTTTTGTTGATGATTATTCAAGAATGATGACCATCATGTACCTAAGGAACAAATCAGAAGCATTTGAAAAGTTCAAATGGTATTTGGCAAGAGTAGAAAAAGAAACAGGGAAAAGATTGAAATGCCTAAGGTCAGACAGAGGTGGTGAATTTATTTCACATGAATTTAATAACTTTTGTATTGAAAGAGGAATCAAAAGACAGGTTTCAGCACCAGGTACTCCTGAACAAAATGGCATAGCTGAAAGAAGGAACAGATCCATCATGGATTGTGCAAGAACCTTGATGATAGAAAAGAATGTTGCTATCAAATACTGGAAGGAGGCTATCAGTACAGCAGTTCATACCTTAAACCGAGTATAGTTAAAAAAGGACTCATTCAAAACTCCCTACGAAATATGGTATGGCTATAAACCCAATGTAAGTTATCTGAAAGTATTTGGAAGCAAATGTTATATCTTGAAAGAATCTAGAAAAGGTAAATTTGATGTAAAAGGTGATGAAGGTATATTTCTTGGATACTCATGCAAGAGTAAAGCATATAGATGCTTGAAATTATCTACTCACAAAGTCATAGAAAGTATACATGTGAAAGTTGATGAATTTGCAGAAAAGACTGAAGAAGAAAGCAGAAAAGAACCAGAAGATTACAAAAGATTCGTCTTCAGTGATTTGGATATAATATCAACTGCATCTGAGAATTAGAAATCTTCTTCTACCGAGTCATCACTAACCGAGTTGCAGGAAACATCTACTGAGCCAACATCTACTGAGCCAACGTCTACCGAGTCAGAAAATACCGAGTTAGAGATTACCGAGCCTAAGGTAACCGAGCAGGTACATACCGTGCCAGTTGATACCGAGCCAGACCAAACCGAGCAAGGAGGAGAAATGCAAGAAGATAACGACAAAATTCATCCAAAAGAAAAAGAACTTGTTCTAGCCAAATATGTCAGGAGACATCATTCAACAGATCAGATCATTGGAAATAAATCTGATGGAACCATCACAAGAAGTAAGTTGAAAGGTACTTGTTTACTTGCTGATTTTGAACCTAGAACTGTCAAAGATGCATTAGAAAATGATAATTGGATTGAAGCAATGAATGAAGAAATAGAGCAGATAGAGAAAAACAAAACATGGACTCTTATACCCAGGCCTAAAGACAAAAATGTAATCGGTACAAAGTGGGTTTTCAGAAATAAGTTGGATGAAAATGGTAAAGTATCAAGAAACAAAGCTAGATTAGTGTGCAAAGGATATTCTCAAGAAGAAGGCATAGATTATGGAGAAACTTTTGCTCCCGTTGCTAGATTGGAAGGTGTTAGAACCTTATTAGCATATGCTGCCTACAAAGGATTTAAAGTTTATCAGATGGATGTCAAGTCAGCATTTCTAAATGGTATACTGGATGAAGAGGTCTACATTGAACAACCTGAAGGTTTTATTGATCCAGATAAAAAGAACATGGTTTGCAAATTGCACAAGGCATTGTATGGTCTGAAACAAGCCCCTAGAGCATGGTATGAAAGATTGCATAGCTATCTTATTCAAATTGGATTTCAAAAAAATAATGATAACAGTAGTTTGTATATCAAGGAAGGACCAGAAAATAAGATTGTCCTGGCAGAAATATTTGTAGATGATACTATTTTCACAGGGAATGATGATCTTTGCAAATAATTTTCAGAACAAATGAGCAAGGAATTTGAAATGTCAATGTTCAGTGAAATCAAATTCTTTGTGGGACTTCAAATTCAGCGGAACAAGAATGGCATCTACATCACTCAAGCAAAATATATCAAAGAGATATTGAAAAAGTTTGGTATGGAAGACTGTAAACCAGTTGGAACTCCCATGTGTACTGGACTAAAACTTACCAAAGAAGATGATTCAAAGGAAATAGATCAGACATTGTACAGATCTATGATTGGAAAGTTGCAATATGTAGTTCATACTAGGCCAGATATTGCTCTTGCAGTTGGAATTGTGGCAAGATTTTCAGCCAAACCAAGAGAAAATCACATGATGGCAATCAAGAGAATAATGAGATATCTGAAAGGAACTGAAGATTATGGATTATGGTATAAACTTGGAGGAAACCTAGACTTAAAAGTGTCTACTGATGCTGATTGGGCAGGAAACCTTGACGACAGAAAAAGCACAAGTGGAGGTGCATTCTTTCTTGGAAAGAGGTTGGTTTCTTGGATAAGCAAAAAGCAAAACTGTACAGCTCAATCAACAGCAGAGGCAGAGTATGTTTCTGCAGCAGTAAACTGTTCTAATATTGTTTGGTTCAAGCAATTGCTACAAGGCATGAAGATGGAAATCAAGGAACCAGTCATCATGTTTTGTGATAACACAAGTGCAATCAATATATCTAAAAATCCAGTAATGCATTCTAAGACTAAGCACATTGCAATCAAGTATCACTTTGTCAGAGAATTGGTGCAGGACAAGGAAATCAGATTGGAATATGTACATACAAAGGAATAGATTGCTGACATATTCACAAAGCCTTTACCTAAGGATGCATTTTTGTATCTCAGAGGTAAGTTAGGGGTTATTCCCCTATCTAAAGTTCACTAAAATAAGTTTTAGTGATGCATCAGCTCTTACAAAATTGAACAATCATCAGTTGATGCAGCAAATCAAGGAAATATTGCATATGAATCAGTACTAAAGGTACAATGAAATTCATTTGAAATTAGATGGTCTTTGGCATGTGTTGTCAAAGAGGGAGAGTTTTACTGTCATATCTTTTCCGAAATCTGAAATTTGATTAAGTAATTTCTTCACAGAGGGAGATTATTGTAAGAGGGAGAGTTCTCTATCTTAGAGGGAGAATTGTTAATTGTGTTGTGTTGCAGTAGACTTGCTTTCAAATTTCATTTCTGCTATGACATGTTGTGTTGCCATCAATGCCAAAGAGGGAGATTGTTGGATACAATTAAGTAATTGTGTATTGTCTTTGATGTTACACAAATGTCATATCAGTTATCAGACAGAGTCTACCGAGTTCTATCAACCAGGAAAACAGTTTACAGAGTCTACCGAGCTCAGTCGGTCAGTAAAAGCCTTTTGCAGTGTATACCGAGCGTTCTTGTATGTCACACGATGAGTTAGTGTTAACCAAGTTCACATGGTAAGCTAAGGAAAGTTTAGTTCTTACCGAGATCACTCGGGTATCAAAAGATTTTGTAGCGAACGGTTAGTGTTAACCGAGTTCGCACGGTAAGCTAAGGAAAGCTGAGTTTTCACCGAGCTCACTCGGTAGTCGAAGACAGCTTTTACCGAGTCCAGTCGATTTCCAAAGGAAGTGGCAGGTTTACCGAATTCCCCGGTAATTGTAGTTTTTACCGAGTTCTGCCGGTTAACACAGGAAGGAAGTTTTTGTTCTGTATTGACCGAGCAGCGTCGGCCAGTGAAGAATTTTGTTTTTTAGTTCAAGCCGACTTTGGAATTGTTTTGACAAGTTGGTTGGGCCGACCTGGTATTATGAATAATATATAAAGAGGTGCTCAAGATGCAAAAAAAAAAAAAAAAAAAGGAGAGAGAGTATGTACGAATAGTGCAAGGAAGTGCAAGGAAGAGACTTGCGTGTGCCTAAGCAGAATTGAGCAGAGGGAAATCTTGGAGCTGCAGAGATATATTTGATCAGTAAGGATCTTGTGGAGCTAAACTGAGATCTGTATTCAGCAAGATAAGTTGCATGTATTTTCAGATCATTCATTGTTGCTTTCTAACCATTGTAACAGTGATTCCAAAATCTCCTAACAGAGTTGGTTTAACAGTCATTTCATAAATCCTTTAACAGGGTGGCAATTCAGTTGAATTGTTCAAAAGACCTCTTACAAGGCCACTCCTAACAGGGTGATTAAATCCTCTAACAGGGTCACACCTAACAGTGTGTTTTGTAACCTTTAACAGGGTTGGCTCCTAACAGGGCTCACTTCAGAAGAGTGAAAATTGGTGACTAGTTGCTGGTGGTTTTTCCCATATTGGGTTTCCACGTAAATCTGGTGTCTACTGTGTTAATGATTACTTTCTTTTGCATAGTCGCTTATTTCAGTAAATGCTTCATAAATTAAGTAAACATCTATCAAGTTTTAAGCAGTAATTTTTGTGTTTATCGAGTAGCAGCAGCAACTAAGTTTAAGGCATCTTTGGGACTTTTGAAAATATTTTTGTGATAACTGATTCACCCCTCCCCTCTCAGTTACCCCATCTTCATTTTCCAACAATATCCACTCCCAACATTGTATTTACCATCCTTTGATGATGCCCAAATGAGCTCGTCTTTCTTCCCAGACTGCTTAACTCTTCTATCACCAAGAATCTTTTCATAAGCCTGTATTTCTTCCAAATCAAAACCTGCACCATCCAAAGGTTTCCTCACCCATTTGATCGAACCTTCAGAGGAGATTTTTAACTTATAATCCTTAACTTTAACACCTGAAGAGGATACTAGTTTTTCTTTGAGGGCCAAGGGGAAGGGTCTGGATATGATTGGGGGAAAACCATCCCAAGAATCCTACCAAAATAAGGCCTCATCACCCAAACCCACATCTCATGATAGAAAATTGCTAATAATGTGTCTGCAGTTTGTCATAAAATTCCAACTTTCAAATCCTTTAGGTAGGTTTCTCATTCTAAATATTGATAGGGGATCATCCGCATTAAGGTATTTATTATATAATATCTTGGCCCATTTTTTATTCCTTTCTTTATATAAATGCCAAATCAACTTAGCACCTAAGGCTTCGTTTTGCCATTGTAAATTCTTTATCCCAAGACCACCCATTTCATTAGGTTTATAAATGTTTTCCCACTTAACAAGTGCTAGTCTCTTATCTTCTGTGCAATCCTTCCATAAAAAATGCCTAAGGTTTGATTCCAATTTACCCAAGGAACTCTTAGAGAGGGGCTGACATGAAAGAGGAAATGTAGGAATGGTTGAAAGAACCCATCTAATTTTAGTACTCTTCTCGGCCTTTGAGAGCCATTTATTTTTCCAACTTCCAATCTTAGCGTCAACTTTTTCAATGGTATTTTGCCAAATCTTGCTAGATTTAGCACCTTTTTCCAGCATTATACCCAAATATTTACAGGGAAACTATCCTTTCCTGAAGCCCATCACTTTACAAATCTGATCTTCAACTTCTTTATTAGTGTTTAAGAAAAATATCTCTGATTTTCCTTATTAACTTTCTGTCCAGATGCTACCATGTATGAATTAATAATAGAATTTAAATTCAAGGCTTCTTTGACAGAACTTTTACCTAGCAAGATGGTATCATTAGCATATTGTTGATGTGTGATATTAGGCATATTCCTTACCACCGTAATACCAAAGATTACCTGATTATTAAATGCATCTATTATTGCTCTTCCAAATGCTTCTGCCATAATGATGAAGAGGGAGGGAGATAGTGGATCACCTTATTTGATACCCCTAAAGATTTTGAAGAACCCCTCCAATGTTCCATTAATGAGGATAGAAATTTTGGGGGTGGATATAAATTTAAAAATGATGTTGATCCATTGATGTGAGAAGCCAAACATTTCAAGCACCTTGCACAAAAATCTCCAATCCACCATGTCATAAGCCTTTTGAATATCTAGTTTCATGAACATGCTTATCTCTTTACTCTTTGAAGCAAAATGAATGGTTTCTTGAATAGTGAGAATACCATCCAAAATAGACCTTCCAGGAACAAAACCTATTTTCTCCTCTGAGATAATTTTCGGAAGCAATACCTTGAGTCTATTAGCTAAAATTTTGGATAATATCTTATAGACAGTATTGTAGAGAGCAATGGGCCTATAGTCCCCAACCAATTCAGGATCAGATTTTTTGGGATCAAGGTTAGGAAGGAATAATTAATTTCTGATAATAATGCTCTACCATTCCTTGAGGCTTCTATGGCTCTCCATAAATCTTCTCCAATAATGTCCCAACACTTTTGATAGAAAAAGGCCTGAAAACCATCTAGCCCTGGGGATTTGTCGGGGTTCATTTTAAAAACCACCTCTCTAACTTCTTCCAAAGTAATTGGTTTGTTGAGGAGTTTGTTATCCTCTAGTGTAATTACTTTTGGAATGAATTTGAGTAATTTTGCTTGCGCTTCCCTGTTGGATCCTTCAAAATTGTTTAATATTTCTTGAAAATGGTCAACAAAGGTTCTTGCTATTTCACCTGGATCCTATCTTATTTCTAATTCTTGTTATTTTATTATTTGATCTATTATATAGGGTGGAATTGTGAAAAAAAATTGTATTCTAATCCCCTTGATCTAACCAATTCTCCCTAGATTTCTGTCTCCAGAATATTTTTTCTTTGGTTAATATATATTCCTGCTTTGCGAGTAATTCTTTT
Source organism: Cupressus sempervirens (assembly GCA_028749045.1). Classification (NCBI taxonomy): domain Eukaryota; kingdom Viridiplantae; phylum Streptophyta; class Pinopsida; order Cupressales; family Cupressaceae; genus Cupressus; species Cupressus sempervirens. The sequence continues at coordinate 607,891,807 of CM053793.1, forward strand.
TCTACCATATATCATTCATTATTCATGCCTTCCTTAATTACTACCATATTAAGCTCTTTTAACTTCTCTTCTATATCTAATTTTTCTTTGAAAATATTATTAAAATGTTCTTTATTCCATTTAAGAATTCTATTCTTTAACATCTTCATTTTTGATAAAAAAAAAGAACATCTTAGAACCTTCACAGTTATCTTGGGCCCACCATTCTTTGATATTATTGATGAATGATGGGTCTAGAAACCACATTTTTTTGCACTTAAAAGGGTTTCTTAATGGTTTTGATGGTTTTGCAAGTTCCAATCTAACTGGGTAGTGGTCCAAACTAGCAATAGGGAGAATGGTGGAAGAAATGTCAAGATTACTTCCATCCAAATCACCTTTCGAGAAGAATCTATCTAGCTTTTCTGCTATATATGTAAAATCTTTTCTCCTATTGTTCTAGGTATATTTCCCATTGTTAGTTGGGATATCAATCAGATTGTGTTCATCACACCATTCTTTAAAGAATAGAGAGGATTGAGAAAGTTGGCGAATGCCACTATCTTTCTTGGATAAATCTAGGCTAGTATTGAAGTCGCCACCTACTAGGCATGAATCATCTAGATGATTATCTAAAATCATACTAATTCCGTTCCAGACACTTATCTTTCCCAGAGTACTTATAGGACCATACACATTAATAAGCATAAAATGAAGGTTCGATTTTAGGCTCTGTACCTTTATACTCATCCAATTATTATTGCATTTTAGTAGATCTATAGTTACTTTCCTAGGGTTCCACAGTATACCTAGACCCCCAGAGGCTCTTGAAATTTATTGCTATATCATTAAAAGGTAATATAAAATAACAATAAATATGCATATATAATTAATATTATAGTGGAGCTCTTCTTTCTTCATGCATAAAGAATATTTAGCCTTATTTAATGAGATTTTGTAGGTGTAGGTACTACCTGAAATTACATAAATGTGCAACTGCTAGTGAAAAAATATTTCTATTTCATTCAAATCAATTCAAAAGTTATGATTAAACTGATTTCTAAATTATTTTTATTGAATCATGAATAGTTTTAAACTAAAATCTAAATTTGAATAGAATCTTTCTATACTTTTTTACATATTTAAAAAACATTTCTATTTTATTATTTTGTTACATTTGTTAAATAGAAAATATTAATATTAATAGTTTTGTAAGAATATAAATATTTATGAAAGATGTTTTCAAATTATCAAATATTGATTAATATAGTAACAATAATTGAATATTAAAACTTTGCTAACATTTCTTGAGAATGCCAATTTATTACTTACATTTTTTTCTTCCAAACTATGTTATGAATGATTGATTCCTTCTCTAGCATCTTTGCCAAGATGTTGGTGCTTCTACAACTGCAAATAAAATAACAACAAAAAGTAAACTCTCAAAAAGAAGATGAGAAACCAATGTGATTGAAGCCAAATTTCTCAAAATCGATTGAATATGAATTGTCCATTTCTAGAAAAAGAAAGCATTTTCCAAACCTAATAAACATCCTTTAAAAAAGGTAAAAGCAACAATCCATTACTACGCATACCTTTTATATTATAACACTCCAAAGAAATGGTCCGCATGAGGCTTTCCATCACAATGATCACCGTAGATGAAGTTACAAGGCAACTTGACCTCCTTATAAAGATGACCACCACCATAGGGATAAATAATATGTGACATGAAGCCCTTAAGCCTATCATCCTCCTCACAATTTCCATAAATTTCAACAAGATGATGATGATTACAAATACAAAATTCATTTCTATTGTTTCTATTGCTTCAACAACCAAAGTTGAATACGTTTACGCATTAAATTATATGATAAATTTAGACGATCTATACAAGCACTATAACTATTGTCTATTCTATAGACAATTCATACTCAAATATTATTAATTGTATATAGGGTAATTCGATCCATGAATATCAAGCATTTCTTTTCTCTTACATTGTTACTTATGTTGGGCTCTTAATAAGTGTTACGTCTCTCAACATAATAATATTTTAAAATCAACATATCAATAAGATGATAATAAATAATAAGAATACAATAATATACTTATATATAAAATAATAATACACCAATAAGTAAATAACATTATAATTGTACAATTAATGTTGTATTAATAAAAATAGAATTATTTATATGTGTAATATAATAAGAGAACAATATTTTTGAACATAAAATAGAATGGGATCTCTCTCCTTTACTTATAGATTTCATTAAATATAATATAATAAAAATATGATAATTCTTTAAATGGCCTTTTCGCCTAGAGTTGCCTATTTCACCCCTATAGACTGATACAAAAGATGAAGACCAGGCCCCTGATGATGCTGCTGATGGCTGGACTGTTCTCAACTCGCCTGCCAATCCTAGGGATGTCTGGGGTTTCCATGATCGCGATGAACCACCCCCCTCAACCAGTACTACTTTGACAACTGAGGTGTTGCTTAATATCTTTTTTTTATGAATAGTTGTTGATTTCGGCTTCAACTGTGTGAAATCTTGTGGGATGATCTTGTATCCTCGACCTTTTTCTGTAAACTGTAATTAATATAGTATTTATTATTTATTAATAGAAAAGGACTATTCATCAAAAAAAATTAAAAATGATAATTTAATTATAGGGATTTAATTAAAAAACAATATGAATATTCAAAAAATTTGCTCGTTGGAAAAAGTTCCTCTAAAAGCAATATGAAGATTATACACACAAAAGATTTAGACATGAATTCAATAAAGTAGGACTGAATGACGAAAGGTTTCTCATAGCCCTAACTCGAAGGCACCGGCTACAGTGCAACTTATTTGCACCATGGAATGCCATGCCCAGTCCTACCCATCCCCAACTATGGGAACTATGATGTGATATGGCTCGTGCCCGGCAATGGAAACTATGATGTGATGTGGCAATCAAGCTTATAATATTTAATAAGTTGAGTAGGATAGATTTTATTGCTTCTTAATCTATGCATTTCAAACAAACGATTTATTTTCAAACTTTGATAAATTTGTTGTGCAAACACATACAAGCATTTTCAGGTGAGTTTTTTTCTTTGATTTTTCTATTTATACTTCAACTATGCTAGTTCATAAATTTTAATAAAAAACTTATATTATATTTTATATTTTGAATCATTAATGTTATTATTAGTAAATTGTAAGTGTTATTATTAATGTAAAAGTATTAGTTTTGTTTAGTTTTAATTATTTATTTCATTTTGCAATACTTATGACTATTTTATATTGTTATTATGAAAAAATTACATTCATCTATTTATCAAATCCTATCTATTGCTACATGTTTCAATTTTCTTTTAAATCAAAATTTGTAAAGAAAAAATTAAATTCATAAAATTAAAAAGTATTATATCAATATATATCAATTCAAATAATTTAATTTAAAAATATTATGATATATTTTAAAAAGATTTGGTCGCTATTATCAACCTTAACACTCCAAAAATCAAATTACACTTAAGATCTAGAACGAAATATATTATTGATGAATTTTTGAATCATTAGCGTTATTATTAGTAAATTGCAAGTGTTATTACTAATGTAAAAGTATTAGTTTTGTTTAGCTTTAATTATTTATTTCTTTTTACAATACTTATGACTATTTTATATTGTTATTATGAAAAAATTGCATTCATCTATTTATCAAATCCTATCTATTGCTACATGTTTCAATTTTCTTTTAAATCAAAATTTGTAAAAAAAAATTAAATTCATACAATTAAAAAGTATTATATCAATATATATCAATTCAAATAATTTAATTTAAAAATATTATGATATATTTGTAAAAGATTTGGTCACTATTATCAACCTTAACACTTCAAAAATCAAATTACACTCAAGATCTAGAACGAAATATATTTGACGAATGATTGATTTACATCTAACTAATTGTCATCAACCTTCAAAAAAAATAAATATATTGTGTGATTAAAAAATATGAACCACTTAAACAATACTGCTAATTTAGTTGACTCTTATGTTATAAGTGGTAAACAAGTGCCACAAAGTGGCTAAGTATTCAATTATTTTAAAGCTTTGTTAAAGTCAAATAATATAATTTATTTTTGTATTTAAAAATATTTTTATATTGAAAATAAAAATATATATTGTAATGTTATTCAATTGCATTTCAATTATCTATAATATCATTTTTTAAAATAATTTATTTTTCAATTTTATTATTTTATTATTAAAATTATATAGAATGATTATAGCCATACACTATTTAAAATAATGTTTAGTAACAATCCTTATAATAAATAAGAAATTAAATTAATAGATTTTAGAACTAAAACTAAATCATAAATAATTCACAAAGATTAGCTTTATATGTTCAAAAGAATATAAAACATATGAAAAATAAATCAATAGAAATAATAAATATTTAAAATTATATAATAGTTAAGCTAAAAATATAATTTACCAAATTAATTTGAAATAAACATTCACTATTTTGCATTTTAATAGTTTGTACTTACACATAAAAATATGGTAGTAAAATCATTAATTTTTTATATTGTAGAAATTATTTATATAAGATTAAAACTTTCATAATCAACATATAGATAAAATTTTGTAACAAAACTATAAGTTTTTAATATTCTTCAAATTGCCCGCCCATATAAGAGTAAAAATTTCATATCCAATCACATAATCAATAAATAAATTTCACAATTTAATAACTTAAAAAATGTGCACGTAAACTATAAAACAATATTATTTTTTAAACATATTTAATTTTAATTCATAAAGATTGGTTGAAAATGAATTATTTAATAATTGGTTAAGAGTAAAGATTCAAAAAGTGATGCAATAGTATTTAGCCTATCAACTAGTACTAATAATCAGAGTTGATTATTTTTTTCAAACTTAATTTGTTTCTTACTATGTATCATCTAAAAACTTCCAAAATAAAAATAAAAATTGAAAATGAAATAGAATGAATGTTAATTAAGATTCACCAAATTGAAACAATTCATAATTGAAAATAATATATTTCTTCAATTCGTTTGTTATGTGTAATCCCAATTAACCAAGTTGAACTTTTTTAATAAATATTTTAATTTTTTAATATCCATATTCTTATAGGTATCATATAATAAAATTTAAAAAATTATCTAAAAATTGAACACAATCTCATCTAAAACTCTGTTAAATATCATTCAAAATGTTATAAATTAACTAAAATTTCTTAGGATAAACAATTACCTCGGAACGACATTATTTGGATCAAGTCTTTTGGATCGTGTGTCTTCCCAAGCTTTGGTGGGGAGTTTATCTATTTGCATGGTACTCCTTGCTTTTATGTTGGTAAAGACTGGGTTGGGATGGTTCCTCACCCCCTCCCTATGCTGGATGTCATGATGGGTTGCTACCTTCGGGGCAATCTTGGGTTGTGGAGGCTCATGCGGTTTGTCTCTCTTATGCACTATTGGTTTCAAGCATTAGGTTCTTGTGCCTTTATGCTGGTTGATCAAGCTTGGGTTCCCCCACTAGTGGGTGGTTGGTTCTTTGTTGGGAAGGCTCTACATGGTCCTCTTATTATGAGTAAAATGTTGTTACAGAGGTGGTGGGCTTGGATTTTTGTCTCCGCTCCTTCTCACATGGCTTCTAGGGAGGTGAAGCTATCTCCTATTGAGGTGGAGATCTGGTGTGAGTTGTTGATTGTGGAGGAGACTCCTATCGAGGGGGGACCTTCTCAAGGCTTCTGCTTATGATAGGTTGGGGGGTTGGTGGTTCCATCTTCCTAACCTTGATGTTTGGTTCCTTGTTGGGAGGGCTCTCCATTGTCCTCTCATTATGAGTAAAATGTTGTTACAAAGGTGGTGGACTTGGATTTTTGTCTCCACTCCTTGCATGGCTTCTATGGAGGTGAAGCTATCTCCTATTGAGGTGGAGATCAAGTGTGAGTTGTTGGAGACTCCTATTGAGGGGGACATTTTCAAGGCTGTTGCTTGTGATAGGTTGGGGGGTTGGTGGCTCCATCTTCCTAACCTTGATGTTTTGATCTTCCCTCCCGCTATTTCTACTGTGGGGGACCCTTTCACTATTGAGGTGGGAAAGGAGACTGCTGTGAGTTTGAAGATCTTTGAAAGTGTTGGCTTGAGAAAGGGGCCAAGATGGTTATGGATCTCTGGTTCTGACAGAGAAGAAAGGATAGGTAGGTTGCTACCTTGTTTAGTTGTTCAATTTTTATGGTGATGAAAGGACCTTCTTCTTCCTGGTTCTTGTCTTCTTGTGATTGGATGTACGCTAGAAGTTTTAAAGGGCTCATCCAAGTCCTTGATTCTAGTTTTTGGTTATGTTTCACAGCTTGTATCGGGGCTTGTCCCAAGTGTGTCATTCTCAGACCTTTGTATTTGATAGAGGTAAGTCTATTTTGTAGATCCTTGGTGATCTTGGATTTGGCATTAGGTGTTGTTAATTTTGTTTGGTAGTATCTAGTGTGAGTTGTTTGTACCACGGGCCAACACCCTCTTGTTGCTTTTCTTAATCAAAAACAATTGCACATCAAATATCATATTCCATGCTTAAATCTTGAAAATTAAAATAGACTTTTACACAATACTGTACCATTAAATAGTATTAAAATTGTTGATCTTAAAATTAGCAAGTGTACATTAATTTTTTTTATAAATTTTGATTAATGAAAATTAATTCATTATACAAGAAATTTAAATAATTTTAGATGATATTCAAAAAATACGTAAATTATTAAATTATACCATACAAAATATAAAAATATAATATATTTTGTTAGATTATATCAATATTTTAGTTTATATAAAATTAAATCACATATTTAATGAAAAAATATTTTCAAAATTTAACAGAGTAATTTTTTTTTACTAAAATTATGCAATATGAAGAAACATTTTTTACTTGCATGCTTTAGTAATTTTTATTATTTTATTGGTTGCATAGTAATTAAATAATAGTACAAAATTAATATTTAATAATAAACTTCTTTATAATTTTAAATTAAGTTATTTAAAACAGATAATAGTGATCAAATCTTTTAAAAATATATCATAATATTTTTAAATTAAATAATTTGAATTGATATATATTGATATAATACTTTTTAATTTTATGAATTTAATTTAATTTTTTACAAATTTTGATTTAAAAGAAAATTGAAACATATAGCAATAGGTAAGATTTGAGATGAACACAATTTTTTCATAATAACAATATAAAATAGTCATAAGTATTACAGGATGAAATAAATAATTAAAGCTAAACAAAACTAATACTTTTACATTAATAATAACACTTACAATTTACTAATAATTACGCCAAGAGGCGTAACCTACAGTGGCAAAATGGGGGAATGAAGTGTTGTGACCGTGTTAATGTTAAGTTTTTAATATTAAAAATTGAAAGCCGACTAAGTAACATTAATATATAAATATACCTTCTATATCCTGTACAATTACCAATTTTCATTCAATTTTAGTTTAATTCATGCGTTGTATTCTTCTTCCCTCAAAGGCTTGGATCAGAAAGCTGCCTATAAGAAAAAATTCTCGATTTTGCTTAGACCATTTAGATTTCATAGGTAATCACTATACTGCTACACACATACTTTTAATTATACTAAAATAGTCAAGTTTTCTCTTTGCCTTTTTTTAATTTTGGAATCACAATTGGACCTTTGTAGTTTCAAAAATCTACTCATTTAAAACAATTACATCTCAACTACTCAGTTCAACATTAAGCAGCATTTCAGTCATGGAAAAATGCATATTAGTTAATAATTGTTTAACTCAACGCTGGTCATGTTCCTCTTGTGCCAATTATCCAAAGGCCTCATTATACCTAAATGGGGAAAACCATCAGAGGACAACTCAATTCTCTGTTGCCAAGTTTTCCAAAAAAAAAACTCTTGGCTACATTCAGTTATTGGGAAAAAAATCACAATGTAGTGCACAAGAAGCAATTTAGAGATGCCCAGAAGCTCAATGGTAACACAAAATGGTGACCCAAAATGGATTCCTCTGCAAACATGGATTGTATCGAGACTGGGTTGGATGTCAAATGTGTTATCTTTGGCAACATTGAGGTGCTTTCTATTGATTCGGTTCACAAAGATGAATCATACTTGTTTTCAATCATTTTGAATGCACAAACACAAACTAACTTCACTAGCATAACCATTTGTAAGTGGATTGCAAACATATAATACCGATTTTGCTCCATAAATTAGAGCATACCATTGAGCCTTATCAAAAAGGAAATATTACAACACAAATTCTATCTCAATAGAAGATTAACTTAGGTGAATCAGAAAGAGGAAACACATGATTCTGTTTCACTGGAAGAATTATTTAGATGAAGTAGGAAGAACGTTTCAAGTACTCTTTGAGGAACGATTAGGGTTTAATTAGTTTAGGGTTATGGGTGAGTAAGGTTAAATTAGCACCCCAAATATAACCATAGCTTATTTAAGTTGGGCTTTAGGTTTTAGTTGAATTAGTGTTAATGTTACTATTTTCTTTAGGATTTAGTTGAATTAGTGTTAATGTCACTATTTTATTAGAGTATAGTTTAGGGTTTTGTGTATATTATATTTGTTTATATCTTTCAAACAATGATAGATTTAGATTAAGATTTATTTTAATCTCTATTTTAATTATTTATAATTGTAATACAAAGATAGGTTTTGTCCATAATTTACTATGAGAAAATCATATTTATTTATGAAATATATTAATCTTTACTTTCAAATTTTTTAATAATATATAGCTCAATATATTTTATGTTTTATTTGTTTGTGAAAGATTACTAATTTAAATCCTATTACTTTTAATGTTATCACATTCAGATTTTCTAGAATGCCTCATCCAAGACTGAATTTTGAGAATGAAGAGCAACGAAGACAGTATCAAAGAGAATATGCTCAGAATTATATGAGACGACGATGTGAACAAAGGAATAATGCTCAAAGAGAGGAAGCCAGAAGTCTTAGAAATGATAAGCAACAAATACAACACAGAGAATATGCACGGAATTATATGAGACAACGATGTGAACAAATGACTAATGCAGAAAGAGAAGAAGAAAGGAATCATTGAAACCAACTTGATAGAAAAAGACATGTCAAGTGTAGGGCAACTATGACAGTGGAAGAGATTGAAGAAGAAATGAGACAACATGCAGATAAGATGAGAGCACATCGTACACAAACACCTCAAGATAACCAAAATATAGTGAGAAGACAAACAAAAAGATCTATGAGCCTAGATGAGTTGAATGAAAGAGAAAAACAACAAATACAACCATGTAAACATGACTCAAATCAAGGAAAAACTCAATCTCATGAAAATGGTGGGTTTAGTTCCGATGGGATGAATTCTATGAAAATAGATCATGTTCTACAAACACCAATTGATCGAGTAGAGGATCTTATGAATGTTGATTCAAGCAATTATAATTTACAACAGGAGTTCACATCACAAATAAGAAGCCAAAGACAATTGAAAAAAACACAAAATAGAATGGATAAGGGGACAATCAATACTATTCAAAATAGCGGGATTGACTTGAGGACATTACAAATAATCTTTCAAAATGGACTAGATAAACTTGCTATGCCGAGTATATGCTACATTTGTGAAGAAAGTTATCTTTCAATGAAGGTTGCACGGGTCCCTGAAGGCCCTATTTGTCATTGATGTCGACAAGAAAAGAATGAACATCGATTTTCAACATCAAACAACATGGATCCTGGTCCATAACCATCACAACTTTCTAATCTAACAAAAATAGAAGAAATGTTGATAGCACATATCAACCCCATTCTTCAAGTTACACATGCAGTTGGAGGTCAATTTAAATATAAAGTGCATACCATAAGTTTTTTCCAATAAGTAAGAGAAATAGCCAAAATCTTACCACATTGCATAAAAGATTTACCTATTATCATTGTTCGCAAGAAGGATCAACATGGAACAAGTTATAATTTTACAAACAATAAAAAGAGGGTTTACAGAGCACTTCAATTTAAAATAAATCATGATAAGTTCTATAGAGATGTTCAAATTGATGAAAATGCACTTAGTGAGATTACATCCAATTCAGATGATAACATCTTTGATCAACTAAACTCAATTCATATGGAATTTGATTCGGATGCAAATGAATATGTATTTGCAGGTCCAATAATGGAGATGGATCAAGGAAATATTATCAATCATACTACATCAATGACCTCTAAACCACCAAATGCATGAAGAGAGATGAAACTAATTCATGCATGGATAAATAACCCAAATGTAGATCCTGGATCACTAATTGATTGGCCAGGAATTGGAACATCTCCAATGAATGAGTATGTCACAGAAGGATTACTTGATATGGCTTTTCCAACACTATTTTCGAATGGACGATGCGATTGGATCGAACCAAGATTGAGAAGAGTCTATCTTCATGAATTTGTTAAGCATTTACTTTGATATAGAGATCATCGCTTTGGATGACACCCACGATTTAGGTATTATATGATGAATATGATCATGCGACATCGTGCACAAAATTCATCAACAGTATTTGCCAAAAAGAGCTTGCAAGATATGCCAATCACAATCAATGAGTTATGAGAACATATGGAAAATGTCCCTCACTCACATCTAGTAGATTGCTTGATGTGTTTTGGTACAACTCTAAGGGGTACAAGGTCTTATTGGGCAAAGTGTCGAGCTAAATTAAGTGATCTCTTGCATCAAATTGGAACACCAACAAATTTCTTTGCTTTGAGTGCAACAGATATGTATTGGCCCGACTTATATGCATTAATGCCAGGAACAAAACCATCTAATCCAAAAGAAGCACAAAAATGGCGACGACAAAATATTATTGACTACCCACATATTTTTGCATATTATATGCATCTAAGATATACAATGTTTCGAAAGGAAGTACTACTAAAGGGAATGAAAGTAAAAGATATTTGGTCAATATATGAATGGCAACACAGAGGATCACCACATGTGCATGGATTCATATGGTTAGAGGAAGCACCTAACATAGACAACCTTGATTGGAGAAATCATGATGAAATCAAGATAGTTCAAAAATATTTTGATTCTATTATACATGCATGGAATCCAAGGGGAGATCCACATCAACGAAACATATAAGTATGATACCAATTCTTCTATAGGTATTCAACATATATTATGCTTATTTTTCTATTTTACTTAATAAAATATGTTGTATCTTCAATAATAGGTCCTACAAAATTTTACACAACATCCATGCCTTCAAAATACACAACAACTAAACCAAGTAGACTTCGAACGTGATTATGAAGAGTTGCTCAATTGTGTTGAATGCCATACAATATGCAAAGAGGGTGCTTGCCTTCATAACAAAAGAGGGAAAATGGTTTGTAGGTAAGATATTTATATAGATTCATATTTTTTTTACTAAGAAATGAAAATTTAGTGTGCAAGCTAATAGTTTTCTTTATTTTTTAGGTACAATACACCATGGCCATTACATCTGGATGGATCAAGATTATTCGAAGATCCAACAACAAGAGATAAAATATATGAACCAGCAAGAAATGATGATCGAGTAAACACACATAATCGTACCATACTTCAATTGTGGAGAGAAAATGTAGATTGGCAACCTGTTGTTTCAAGACATGCTATAATGAATTATATTGCGAAGTATGTAGCAAAAGCAGAAAAGAGTTCTAAGACATATCATCAAATGTTGGTAAGACTTGCAAATATTGAAAATCCAGATGAAGCATCATCAAAGGCATATAAGAGACTACTAACTGAAACCCTGATTGAAAGAGACATTGGTGCACAAGATAAATGTCATATGTTATTAGCATTGGCATTAGTAGAAAGTAGTAGAGTATTTGTTATATTAAATGTTTCAAGAGAGGTGTTCAAGCCAGTGATAAAGAATGAAGAAAATGATGATGAAGCTCACCTAAAACTTTTCATTGAAGAATATATGGATAGACCATATGCAATGGAAAGTGTCACACTAATAGATGCAACTAGATCTTGGACCTATAACTCTAGAAGAAAACAAGATAATAAATGGCAAGCAAGGATAGTGGTAGCTATTGTGAGAGTGTTTCCAAGATTTACAAATATTCCTTCACGAAACTCACAGAAATGGGTTGATTTTTGTTGGTCAGAGTTATTATTATACAAACCATTTTGTAATATACAAAGAGATATTGGAGTAGATGATACTACAATTGTATCCAATTGGGAGTCCCTTAATTATAATCCATGGCATGTGGATAGGCAGACTATTGAAAATGAATTTGAAAATAATGTTCAAACTCATGATGATTCCGAAGATGAAAATGAATTACCAAATAATCAAAATATAATTGAGCATGAGTGGGAGATAATATGAAAACTACATCGTGGACAAATGATGGATCTAACAGAAATAGATATGCTGGGAAGAAGCGATATCGACAGACAAAATCCATGGAGTGCAGAATATCGAGGAGAAGAATACACAAATAATGCAATACATTTTATTAATGCTATGAAACAAAATGATTTACTTATACCTGAAAATATGAGGATGAGTATATCATATGAAACTTTAGGTGCTAAGCAAAAGAAAGCACTTGATATTATTATTACACATTATAATCAAGGTGAACATGTCATGCCATTATGTATGATAATTCAAGGAACAACTGGAACAGGGAGATCATATCTAATTCAAGCCATTCGTTAAGCTCTTTATGGTGCATCAAGACCACAATGTTCTCCCCTATTACTATTAGCACCAACTGGAATTGCAACTTTTAACATGGGCACATCAACAATTCATTCAACTCTAAGAATTCCTCTTACAGATTTTTTTGACTTACGAGGCACAAGGCTCACAACATTACAAGAAGAAATTCAACATATTAGGTACATATTAATTGATGAAATGAGTTTTATTGGTCAAAATTTGTTACAAAATATAGATTCAAGATTACGCCAAGCTTTTCTAGAAAATTCAAACATGAATTTTGGAGGAAGATCGATTATTTTAGTAGGAGATTTGGGACAACTACCTCCTGTTAGTGACAAACCACCTTATGATAGTAAGGTTCGTGCAAAGTTATTATGGGAAGAGTTTAAGACTATTGTTACTTTGGATAAAGTGTTTAGACAAGAAGGTGAAAGTGAAGACCAACAAAGGTTTTGCCAATTATTCACTAATATATGAAATGCAACTTCAACTATAGATGATTGGAAATTATTAATGACAAGGACAAATGTTTCATTGCCCCAAAATGTTAAAGAGGAATTTGATAATAATATTCATCTATTTGCAACAAATAATAATGTTCATAACCATAATAGAAAGAAATTACATTCACTAAAAAAACTAGTTGCTCACAAAATTGCATCAAAAGAAGGAAGTACTAATCCAAGGGGAGATCAAAATGATGAACTAGATATTGAATTATTACTTGCTAAGGATGCAAGGGTAATGTTAACATCTAATTTATTGATTGAAGCAGGACTTGTCAATGGAGCTCTAGGATACATTTGAAATATCATATACAAACTTGGAAATGCCCCACCAGATCCACCAACATATGTTATGGTTGAATTTGACAATTACTCTGGAATGCCATTTGAAGACGGAGCTCCAAAATTAATTCCCATTTCTCCAATACAAAGAGGTCGCACACGTCAATTGCCCTTACGTTTGGCATGGTTATTAACTATCCATAAATCACAGGGATTAACACTTTCCAAGGCAACAATTGACATTGGACCAAAAGAAAGGACATGACTAACATTTGTTGCTATATCACGAGTTAAGTCTTTGGATGGACTTCGAATTTCACCACCATTCTCTTATGATCGTTATGAAAAGATGAAGACAAGGAAGCAAGTTCTGAAAAGGAAAGCAGAGGAGGAACGACTCAAATCTCTAGAAAGAGATTAATTGTATTAATTGTATATACTATATTTCAATATCTATAAAACATAATGGATATGATAAGTGTTATGCTTTAAAAAGAATATTTTAGATTAAAAATTTAATAGATTTAAGTTTTACATGTTGCGCTGCGAATGCTATTAGTTTTGATATTTTTATACATCTATCTAAAACACGCGAGGAAATATCAATCTTGAAGCGCCTATCTATTAGAATAAACAGGCGCCTCGAGATTGATATCTCTCGACGTATTTTAGATATATGTATAAAATATCAAAACTAGTAATAACACTTACAATTTACTAATAATAATAACACTAATGATTCAAAATATAAAATAATTTATTTTATTAAAATTCATGAACTATCATAATTGAAATATAAATAGAAAAATCGAATCACGTGCAAAATGCTTGTATGTGTTTGCACAGCAAACTTTTCAAAGTTTGAAAATAAATCGTTTGTTTGAAACGCATAGGGTAAGCAGCAATAAAAATTATCCTACTCAACTTATTAAATATTATAAGCTTGATAGCCACATCGCATCACAGTTCCCATAGCCGGGCACGGGCAGGACTGGGCACGGCATTCCACGGTGCAAATAAGTTGCACCGTAGCTGGTGCGTAACTGAAAATCTCCAAGACGGTTTGCTCTGAATTTTTGACAAGATGAGCAGCCATTTCGGGCGATTATTTCACAAATCGAATTCGAGCATCTTCCTCCAAAGCGGAAATGCCCTGGAATCTTCAGTTGTCCGCCTGCGAGACAAAATTTTCCTTCTCGACGCAGGCCTAGCAGCTCCAGTCGTTTGTACAGAAGAGGAGCTAACCAGAGTCCCCGCTAATCGTACTGCCAGGTTCAACAACAGGATAGGGTTTCTGAATGTAGCAGGTGGCAATTCTAAGTCAGCAGCTGGTCTAAGCAAGGCAGGCCTTGCCGACGTCAAAATGGGGGGTCAACTGCCGGGATCCAAAATTCTAGAGAGAATGTTTGTGGATATCGTGGCGGGGGATCAGGTAGCTAAAGGTCGCGCAACAATGAGATTGAATGACATGGTGGGGTTTGCCGATTCCGTGCCCGGAGAGCCGCAGATTATATCTCCCCACAAATTCAGGCAGCATAGGGCTTGGATCGAGTTGAATAAGTATTGGCGGAGGAATATGAGGGTCCGGGGTGTCGTTCTCGGGAAAGTGAACAGAGGTTATGCTGTGGCCATCTCGGGCTTTGTGGCGTTTCTTCCGCAGAGTTTGTGCAGGAATAAGAGGATTGTGGATAAGTTCTTCATTGATGAACTGAACGCCAAGACGATGAATTTTGTGGTGAAATAGATTGCTACAGGTTATTTATTCTTATGCTTTAGATGGTTTTGGTGGAACATGCCATAATAAACAATTTTTCCTATTATATTTTGTAAGAGACTTTTGCTTATGAGTATTCTGTTATTTAGGTTAACTCGTCTTTGTTGTTATTTTTTAGTTCTCTTACTGTTCGTACAAAAACATGATTGATGAGTTTATTTTTGCTTTTTCCCATAGATCAGGTTTTCCTGCGGGTAAATATGATATGTTCTATTCTTTTTCTGCCTTTAATTTATAGCATGCGAATCGCAATTTATGAAGAAAATAAAACAGTTCTTCACCTCCAATTTCATTGAATTCTGTAGTAGGGATAAATGACAATTCCTATGTGATTTTCAATATAAAAATGATCTAATTACCTCCTTATGAGGTTACCCTAATAGAACTTTAGGGCAGTGGCATGGTAGTCATCGTGATTGTCCACATAATTAGGCAAAGATTGCACAAATATAGTAACCTCCCATCAAAACTGCGTCCCCCTTAACTTCTTTGGTACTATCCATTTTCTGACGGTTTCCATCTTCAATGCTCAAAAATGTAATGTTCCCTATTGGAACTTAACTCTATCTGCCCTAACATTTCCACATAAGGTAGGAAATGTAATTTTTAACTTAATTCCTTAATTTAAAAGACACAATGAAGTTAATTTCTAATGATAAATAAACATATAGTTCGACAATGCCGCAAACTTAATTCTATTTCACCTTTGTACTTAGTTACCGGTTTGAGTTCGGTTTGAAATATGGGTTCGAAGAACTGGCAAAAATGTGTAAAAATTAGAAAAAAAAAATATATACATATTTATGAAACTTGATGTTAGAAGCCAAAATAACCTACTTACATTCACGTTTTAGGGCAACTAGAACTCAAAAAATATAAAATTTGCCCAAATTTGTCCCAAAATTGATCTGGGCAGCCAAAATTCACCCAGGTTCGAATTCTGGATTGCGGGTTCGAACCAGCCCAGGGAAATTTGAACCCTGATCGAATCAGATCTGTATTTCAAACTGGTTCGTACTCAGGCAGGGTTCTTGGGCCAAAATGGCGAACCTGGGTAACTACCAAGTTATAAGAAAAATATCTCCATTAGTTGGCCTGAAAAACAAAATACATAAAGTGCATTATGTTGGCCAAATCCTTGCATAAAACTTGTTCCTATCCTTGAATATCATCATGGATCTCTTCTACTGAGTTGGCTCTACCATCTCAACCTCTGAAACAATTAATATCATTGATCTGTTAGGATTGCTGCTATGAACTATGATTGAACTTGTCTGTACACTAGAAAATAGATACTCAAAAGGTCATAACTTAAACATCTGAAATCTCCTTGGTGAAGCTGGAATAATGTTGTGTACACCTGCATGAAGCTCCCCTTAGGTTCGCTGTCCAAGTACTGAAGCATTTACTGCCACTGGCTAACTGTCTACGTTCTGCCATACTTAGCCAAATTTGCAAACTGACCTTCAGTAACTCCTAATCATGACAAGTGATTATCTGAATCATGTATGGTTGCCATCAATGACAACATACAAGCCATCAAGCAGTGTCTTTTGCCAATACTGTGTGCTTTTATTTGCATGCGTGGACGTGCTTTTTCTCATGTGTACCTGCACGTGAATATGCACATGGTTCTCTAGGGTATATGCACCTCTCTCTCCCCCTCTCTCATTTGACACCTTCACCACTACATCTCTTTCTGCGTCTTATCTTTTGTATCGTCTCTGTCGCAGTAATAATTCGTCTGCAGTTCCTTAATATATTCTGTCACTTTAGTTTGTTGTAACAAATCAAAAGTAATTCATTAATAATATCCAATTTTTCTGTGCAGTTGTACTGCCACATATGAAACTACCATGTAATTGTCTAGTGGTCAGCAATAGCTAAGTGCTTCTTGTGCTATGCCTCTGTTTCTTAGATTGTGTTCTTTACTTGTTTTCTTTATTATGAATGTCCATGCTTTGTTGTCCATGATATTTATTCAATGATTTTGTTAATGATACAACAATTCTTTATATGCAAAGCCACATTTCTACAAATTTGATGTGAAATGATAAAAATAATTTACACAGTTATTGAACCAAATGGCATTTAGTAGCCATCATAATCCAAGTCTTATAAACTTTCCTATTATTTCATTCATTATTGAAACCTGAGAAACTGCAAGATATGTTCGTCCACATGCAGTATCAATGTGTAAGTGATTTTGCATAAAGAATCTATCAGAAGAGTTTTTTGGAACAGACATGATCAATGTAGGTTACTCAGAGCCCTGATTTTGCTTACAACTATCAAACCAACCTTTGTTTTTATAGTCCATACTGTTGATGTGAGTTTTGTGACCACTCTGTCGTGCAACACAAAATACCAAGTATACTATCCTCTCTTAAATTAGGAAACTTCAAATGCTAAACAATGCAACAAATGTGTGATCAAATGAAGCAACTCCCAAGGTTTACAATAATTACTTGCAGCTTAATGTTGGATACAACTCAGTAAATCTGATATGATCATGTTGGTAATCAATTCTTTTCCCTTAAAGTGGTTGGAACTCGAATACTTGAATTGGCTTGAACTTCAAAGAAAGATAAAAAGTGAAAGGGTTTAGAGAATCTAATCTAATCCTAAGTACAATGATAACAACGGATGATGCTCGGAAT
Organism: Cupressus sempervirens; assembly: GCA_028749045.1. NCBI lineage: Eukaryota > Viridiplantae > Streptophyta > Pinopsida > Cupressales > Cupressaceae > Cupressus > Cupressus sempervirens. The sequence continues at coordinate 607,909,823 of CM053793.1, forward strand.
TAGAATTTCTTAAACCAAGCTTTGCCTCGCCATGTGGAAACAATTACTCAAAACATGATGCAATTTTCAAAGGTAACAAATGATTTTTATATTTTAACATTCATCTAAATGCCCAATACTCGCACAAATTAAATAAACAATCACAATCAGATTTGTGCCTCCGTGGGGCTCAAACTAACCATACACTACAATTGGCAATCAACAAACTACAAATAGTACAAATCAAGGAATTTAGCAGACATCCTCACATTTCCTCATTTAAATCAATGAACTTTAACATTGAGAAGTAGGAATCCTGCAAAATGTAGAAATAACACACAAGGATCCACCAGATCTTCAATGAAAATTGTTTATTTTACTCAAAATAAACTTGGCAACAATCTCTAATCTCCTACTGCTACTTTTAATAACTTAACATGTTACAAATGAGAAGGCCAAACCTTTTATAAACCTCTTAATGGCAGTGAAGGGCCTAGATTGATTCTAGATCAACGACCAAGACAATTCGAAGAACTTAGAAAACCCTAATTAGGGTTTATTACAACTATTTCTTACAGATATTTAATGTCATTTAATGAGGTCATTACCAATCTTTTAGTATATTTCTTTTTTAATGGTGAACCAATAAGAAAATTCATTGAAGTATTGCTTTAAATGCCTTCCACATGTCCACTTGTGGATGGGTATGCTTGTATTAATTCGGACATGTTGACTTTGACTTACTTGATCGGTTGAACATGACTAGACGCCACATTGGTTTGCATATCTTGTAATCTCTCATACTTCATGTGAATAATTAACTTTTTTCAAACTGTCCCTCTTCTTGTGAAAGATTGTGTTGCTTCAGCTCCGTGAATTTTCTTCATCCTTAGACTGTTGTACTTCATCTTTTCAGAAATCTCCCCCTCAAACTGTTCTTGTTTTGATCTTCTTTGAGTGACTTGCGATTACTGATCTTCAGTTGATTAATGGGTTTTGCTCATGACAATCTCGGGCTTGCAAAGGAAATTCAAGGTCAACACTCTCTTCAATTGCAGAGTTATTCAATTCCTTATAGATGAGCTCTTTGAATGCCTTCTTAAGTTGTGAGTCTTGTTTTTTAGCTCAAACTTTCTTTGAATCTTCTATGTCACCTTGTTGAATGTGTTGATCTCTTCCTTCATATTCTTGAAGTTGTGAAAGGCTTCCTTTTCCCCAAGTCTTCTTCATTTGTAGAACAATCTGCTTTCTTGAATGGTTTGATCTTGAACTTTCCTTATTTACATTTTTCAGACTTGAGCATCTTGGGCTAGTTCTCTTTCTTGATGCTGGTCTTCATCACTCCGTTCATTACATTTTTGCATCACATGAGAGAACATTTTGAATCATAATTGTGAATAAAAGCCTTAAGTGAAAGGAATGCAGGAAGATTGAGAATTCTAGAACTTAGATTTTTGATTCATATTGAAGAAATTATAAGAAAGTTCATGTTAATCAATTTCAATAGAAAACAACATCAACAATATCATTGACAACCTATAAAAATTGCTCCACAAAACCCTTGCTGCAATCTGAAAATGTTATTTTAGGTCTGGAAAGTGCCCAGTGATGAATAAATTGCTCAGGTCCGTAGGTGAACTTGCTGCTTCTCCTTAAAAAATTGCTTCCTCTGCTGTGAGTTCATTTATGATGAGACTTGAATTCACAATTATCTAGTGCTTATTTCCGGAATAATCCTTGACCGCTGGGAATTCTGATTGTTTTTGCTAGGTTCTGCTAGTAATTTCCTCTAATTCAGATCTGCTTCATCGTCATCTTGATAGATAAATAATGCTGTTCACTTTCAATTTGATGGTAATCCATTTTTAAATTCTGATTTTCATGCAGGATTCTGCCTATGCTGATTAGAATTCTTTGGTTCCGATTCTCCTTTATTCGCTTCTTGAAATCTGCAAATTGCATCTCATATTTGCTCAAATTTGTCTTGCATCTGGCTCAAATTCGCCTTTTCCTTGCTTTCCTTGGGAAAATTTCCTTTGACCTGTAAAAAATTCAGACTATAAGTATTTATTGTTAAGCTCTCCCTGAAATTCTGATCAGATTCACCTTATTTGTGTATGAAGATCTCTTTTAAATTGCCTTGAGCCTGTCTTAAATTCAGATCAAAATCGCTCCGCTTCGGTACAAATTGCATTTATTTATGTCTGATCTGCACTTGAATTTGTTTTTTGGGATTGTGCTTGAATAAGGTACACCATCTTCCTTAAAATAAGAATCTACCACTAAGAGTTGTGACCCCTTAGAAATGGATATTTATTTAATATAACTCAAATATCCCTTGACATGGTCTTCTCCACAACAAACACTTGCAAATGTGTAGAATAGCACAGCCACCAACTTTTACATTGTTTTTCCTTTTTTCAACCTCCTTAGTCATCTTTATTATCATAGCTTCCATTTCATGTTTCATGATCTCCTTTTCTTGTGTAAGTTTTCCACATTCTTCCTTCCAAGTTTGTGAATCATCTTTCTGTTGCAATTGCTCAACAAGCTCTTCCTTTTCTCCATAGATTTAGTTTGTGAATGAACTTTTCAGCTTCAGTTTCTTTTTCAAATCAAGGACTTCTTCCTTTGTCATATTAAGATCTTCAAATGCAACCTCTAGTTGTCTGTGTAATTGTTTCTTTGAATCATCCATCAGGATCTTCCTCAAGCTTCTAGGCTTCCTTTGAGGCACCCAACAGTGATACCAATTTGTTAGTGTCAAGGAGCACTCAGAGGGGCAGAGAGGGTTGAACCAGTGTTCCACAACTTTTTATTCTAACCAATTAATTTCTTAACCATAAACCAACTGCAAAGAAAAGTAAACTGAAACATAAAACAAAAATTGTAATACCCCGACTGGGATCATTCTTAACCCCTTATAATGAAACCGCAAAATAATGAACAAAAAATGCATGTAACAGATTTTACCAGTTATTCAACCCAAAACCAGCAATTTCTGATTATCACACATTAAAACCACCTCAGATTTGTTATTGCATAATACGTCAGCAATACAATAACTCTTATTACCACCCAAATCCTATCTTACAGACAAATATATAGTCAGATTGGAACTACTGAAAATCAGAGATACAAATAAGTAGAATTGACACACCTGAGATGATGCCTCCACTACGATGGTTTTTTGTCCACAGTCTTCCGACTTGTGGGTTTAAATCCTCCAAGCGGGCTTAAAGATGAAGCTTCAATTGACTTCCCACGAGAGCTCAATATCCAAATCAAATCCAAGAAAATATCCAAGCATGTCCAAAATGAACACTTGAATGTCCTTTTATAACTACCCCTGCATCTCTTCATTTTCCCCCTGCTTGACTCTTAATATTTCTCCTTGTCCTATTATTCCACTTTAAAATCAATGTCTCCATGTAATTGGAAAGTGACATGAGAAATAGTTCCATTTATTCTCATGAGAGAGATGGATTCATGTTGAATCACTACTATGAAACATGTGTCAATGAGTTTGACTCAAAAATCACACAGTTAAATCCTGATAGCAATAGCACAATTTGACTTGTTGTGGAAATTATCTCCTACTTATGAGTCTAAATACATCTCTGGCATAAAAAATGAACAACCAACTTAACTCGAAATAGCAGGTGTGATAGCTCGATGGAAAGCTCTTGATGAACCGGTCTGAGCCCAATATTGGAATACCAAGATACAAACCCAATTAACTTACTAGAAATAGTAAGTGTCTAAGCAACCTGGCTAAAGTACTCGGCCTCGCCTGAAACTACAAGCACCTTGACCAAAACCCACTCTAATACCTCAAAGGTTTCCTAGTTAGCCCACAAGAGCATGGCAGAAAGGGCCAAGAACGTGAGAACAATAATGAACCAGAAAAGGGGACATTACAGTCCTCCCTTTCCAAAGATTGCTTGCCCTCAAGCAATCAAGATCTGCATGTTGCGACCATGATGCTTGGGTCCCATATCAATCTCAAGTAAGCTGCTCGAACAAGCCACTGCACAACTCTGATACAAACATGTCCCAAACTGTGAAGCTGCTCATCAGTCCCCCACAACAACAATGCATCAATCGTACCAATACCAGGATCCGAAATCACACCACGTGCATGATCAGTCAGAACAACTTGGCTTGTGCTACTATCATATACAATAAGATCGTCAATCCAACTGAGAATCTCACTCCAACTGAGATCACCAGCACCACTGTCACATGATTGTGGGAACTCAACCGTGTCCAACCAACTCCTGGAAACCTTACTGTGGGAATGTTCCCCCTGGATCTCACAAAGAAAAGGCCATTCATCTTCCTAGCTATCTATAATATCCTGTTGCTTTGTGCCTATAAAGGGTGGAGTATCGAAGTTATCCAACTGCCACAACATTAGCCCTCTAAATATATGCTTTCTAGCTATACTGTTAGCCCCATCCCTATCCAAGGCTGATTTGTAATCAGCATTATGTCCCTCTGTCAAGGCATCAATCTCTTGGCTGCAACACATATCAATCTGAGACTCATGATCAATATCAACAGTTCTTCCATCATCAAACTCGAATAGTGGATTCTCCAATGCCCAATCAGCATCTACCTGAAAAAGGGAATTGCTATGCTTTATCCAATCAATATTATGCGGGCTGGAAGTAATATCTGTAAGGTTTTAAAGAGCTTGATTGGTGGAGACTAAGCAATATATTTTTTGGTTGATTTCCTTTCTATGACAGACCTATTCGATGTTGAATGATAGCTTGAATTCTTAATCTGAAATTATTTGGAAACCTTACTGTGGGAATGTTCCCCTTGGATCCCACAAAAAAAAGGCCATTCATCTTCCTAGCTATCTATAATATCCTGTTGCTTTGTGCCTATAAAGGGCGGAGTATCCAAGTTATCCAACTGCCACAACACTAGCCCTCTAAATATATGCTTTCTAGCTATACTGTTAGCCCCATCTCTATCCAAGGCTGATTTGTAATCAGCATATGTCCCTCTGTCAAGGCATCAATCTCTTGGCTGCAACACATATCAATCTGAGACTCATGATCAATATCAACAGGTCTTCCATCATCAAACTCGAATAGTGGATTCTCCAATGCCCAATCAGCATCTACCTCAAAAAGGGAATTGCTATGCTTTATCCAATCAATATTATGCAGGCTGGAAGTAATATCTGTAAGGATTTAAAGATCTTGATTGGTGGAGACTAAGCAATATATTTCTAGTTGATTTCCTTTCTATGGCAGACCTATTCGATGTTGAATGATAGCTTGAATTCTTAATCTGAAATTATTTGGAACTTGTATTCAGATTTCAGTCTGAGATCTATATGCTAGTGTTATTGATATGATCTGTAGATGAGAAATGAATCTGGTATATATATACATTGAAACATAATCAAGTAGAGGCATGACCCTACGTGGTCATGCCTCAATTTATATAATACTAATTTGCATCCGTTCATAACTAATCCTTAACTAATGCTAATCACACCCGATGGTAATCCTTTAATAATAATAATGTTTATCAAGGAGACTCCCGATTATCCAATCGGTGTGAGTGATATGATGCAGTTCATCCGATGGTAATCTGCATGAGTAAATGCTTCAATACACCCGATAACAATCGGTGTGAATAATATACTTAAATATACCCGATAATAATCGGTGTGAACAATACACCCGATAACAATCGATGTGAATAATATACTTAAATATACCCTATAATAATCGGTGTGAACAATATACTTAATACACTCAATACAATCGGGATTACATGAAGCATCTTAACTATATTATGCGATTTGGAGATCGTTTGAGATAAGAGAGGAATAACATATATATATACACCCACACTTAAGTTTCTGCATTCAGAATTATAATGACAGGTGTCTGATATATATATATATATACATATATATATATATATATATATATATATATACATATATATATGTTTGTATATTGTCAACACTTATTAAAACAATAGGTGTTTCAACCTATATGCTCCACGGGGACGCGTCCCTTGCCTTTGTACCCTAGTACCCGTACCGGGTACGAAATCGGGACACGGGTACGGATTTTGGCCGTACCTTGCGACGTCCCTTTTTGAGGGAAAAGGGGACTGCTAAATTTTTTTCATAGGAAACTTAGGTACGGATTTCCGTACTGGGGACAGCGTTCTTGTCCCTCGCCCGTACCCTTTTGCCCATGTCTTCCCCTATTTTCCAGCCGGCTGCGAGTGAGTTAAAAATTAAAAAAAAAGGTTTTTTAAAATTTTTTTTTAGTGTTTTCCATTCCGCCCGGGGCCCGCATGGATGTTAACTCTAATGTGTCTTCTTAAATAGTTAAAGTTGGAGTTCATTGCTCATTTGGAGTTGTTTGCAAGTTGGGAAGAGGAAGAGGAAAACATTCAACAACAACAAAAGAGGAGTGTGTTTTGGAGGTGGAAGAGGAGGTTTTGCCTTCATTTCTACTTCATTCTAGGTATGTTTTTTATTTCTTTTTGTTTGATTCAAACTTCATTGTTGTTTGTTGTCATTTTTCATTTTTTTCAATGACATAGAGAGGGCATGTTAATGGAACATTGAAATTTTTTTTTTCTATAACTTGCAGCAGTATACTATAAATCATTGTAAAATCCAAAGGCAAAAACATAAGCAGCAGTGAGAGTGAGGGAAGTAGTGATAGCATGGAAGTTGCCATGCAAGAAACTCAAGTGTCACAATTACAAAGACCAAGAAAAAGACTTAGGGCAGCCATTGATGAGCCTAATGTAGATGACCCTATGGAAGATGCAATGTCTAATCCATTTGAGTGCTCTTCCAAAGCCCTAAAACAATATGCCAAAGGCCCATTCAACCCTAAGAAACCTCTCCTACAATTTGCCACAAAAGTAGACAAGAATAAGAAGAAAAATTCGGGGGGTAGTAGGGAATGAGAGTGTCATACATGTAAGAAGCATTATTTTGGGAGCTACACAAGAGTGTATTGCCATTTTTTATGGATAGGTGGGCAAGGGGTGAAAGTTTGCAAAAAAATTACGGAGGAAAAAAAACTTGAGGCCAATAGGTTGTATGTGGAGGGGGAGTTATTGAAATCCGGGGGTCCTACGAGTAGCACACCCATACCCTCATTGATTCCCACTAGCACTGTTAGTAAAGGGAAGGGAAAGGCCAAGACTAAGAGAGATACCAATGTGGCTGATTTATTTAACATACAAGCAAAAGAGAGAGCTGAAGAGTCCATTGGCAGATTTCTTGTTGCTCATGGCATACCATACCATGTTTCTCGTTCTTCATTCTATAAACAAATGTGCAAAGATATTTATGTTGCTGGTCCCTCATTTGTACCACCAGGAGAGACTAAATTACGCACCACTATCCTTGACAAAGAGTACTTAGAAGTAAACATTTTGATGGAGGATATGAGGCAAACATGGATGAGTGATGGATGTTCTATTATCATGGATGGTTGGACTGATATCAAACATCGGCCACTCATCAATCTTATTGTCACTAGTACAGCAGGGGCCTGCCTATTTTCTTAGAGCCGTTGATTGTTCGAGAAAAAAGAAGGATGCATCCTTCCAATTTCAGATTTTGAAGGATGCTATAGAAGAGGTAGGGGCTTCAAATGTTGTGCAAGTAATCACTGATTCAGCCCGGGCGTGTAAATCAGCTGGATTGATAATAGAGAGCACCTATAGACACATTTTTTGGACCCCATGTTGTGTACATGCATTGAATAACACCTTGAAGGACTTTGGGAAAATTGATTGGATAAAGACTATGGTGTTTGAGGCTAGAGACGTGCAAATGTTTATTTGCAATCATCACACATCTCTTGCATTATTTAGGACATTTTCCAAAAAAGAATTCCTCAAGCCTGTGGAGACTTGATATGCTAGCTACTTCATTTTGTTGGAGAGGATGCTTGAGGTCCAAGAGGCCTTACAATCCATGGTGGTCAATGCAGAGTGGAATAGATGGCATGAATCAAGCACCCCAGATGGAAGACTTGTCAAACGAAGAATCCTGGATGAGAATTGGTGGATCACAATGAGGTAAGAAACTTAAGAATTGGTGGACATCATAATTGTTATTATTGCTGATTTAATAATTTTTTTTTTTGATTTAAGCGCTTGTTGATTTTTTTAACATATGATGTTTCTCACTTGCAATTTTCTTTCATTTGCAGATACATTTGTTCCTTCATTGACCCTATTGTGCAGGTCATTAGATATGCTGATACTGACTCTCCTAGCCTTGGAGAGATTTATGAGACCTTTGATAGCATGCTTGGGTAGATCAAGCAAGCTGTTAAAGATAAGGAACCTACTTTGGAGTTCCATGAGGAGCATCTTAAGCCCATTGTAATGAAAAAGTGGAACACTATGAACACCCCACTTCATATGGCAGCCTATGCAGTCAATCCAAAATGGCATGCGCCAAGGCCCGAGAGAGTGCCTCCATCTAATGATGAGGAGGTGAGTTTAATTTATTAAAGAATTCTGATTTTATAATACGTTTTTAAAATTTTTATTTTATTTGTAAAGTTTATAAACTCTCACTTCTTAATTTTTGTTTGTTCAATATAGGTGAAGGAGGGCTTGTTCAAGGCCCTTTCAAAAATGTATAGTGTAGAGGATGCTGCAAAAATTCGAGGGCAATGGCTTGACTTTGCCAATCTTCGTGGTCCAACATTTGCTAGACTAGAGGCGGGGATTGATAGAGCTACATTAGCTCAAAAGGACCCGATTGGATGGTGTACATGGCATGGTAGAGACACACCTGAGCTAAAAGCCCTTGCCACCCGTCTTCTCTCACAGGTTGCGAGTTCCTCTGCTACAGAGAGGAATTAGTCTACATATAGCTTCATTCAATCGGTCAAGAGGAACAACCTTACCTCTAGATGATTGGAGAAGCTTGTGGTTGTTCATAGTGTATTGCGACTACAGTAGCGATAGTCTTGAGTATCGACGGACTCCAGCACTACATTGGGATGTTAATCTTAAGGATGCATTGCAAATTGATGAGGATAACACACCCCTAGGGCTGCTTGGTGTTCCATTGGATGAGGACCCTTTGCCTACCCCTGCCAGTAATTCAGAGGATGAGATTGATGATGATCTTGATTTAGATAGAGATTTAGATTCCTAGAGGACAGCCATATATTTGGCTTTCCGCTTTTCAGATACTCAGATACATTATTGCTTTTGATTATTATGGAGTTGGACATCTCATTTACACTTCTAGTATTTACTTTCATTATGTCATTTTGATTTTCATTTTATGCATGATGATGATAGAGTGATACTTGCAGCCTTTGGGCATTTTTGCTAATTGTATGCGATATTCGGATATATCATCATATCATATTCTCATTTTGATTTTAATCTTAATAGTTTTCAATTTCCGTGTATTCTATGGTGAATGGTTTATCAATGTTATGGTTTATCATTGTTATGGTATGCATATCACAAATAAATCTCTAAAGAAGTCTAATTCTCCATATATAAAAAATTTAAAATCCCCTATATTTTATAGCCGTCCCTTGAGGTCTTGTCCCCTAAATTTTGGCTTTGACCCGTACTTGTACCGAAAACACGTTCCCTTCCCCTAAAACGTCCCTGTCTCGGAAACTCCGTGGAGCATAGGTTTCAACACATTGAATGCTAACATTTTGAACACTCCCTCTTTAGCAATGAGGGTTTGAAACACACACACACACACACACACACACATATATATATGTACCACTCAACAGTGGTTTAATGATAATGGTGTCCGGCAAAATCTGGGCCGAAGAACCATAACGATAATTTTCATGGTGTTTGGCAAAATCTGGTTTGGAGAACCATGATGGTTATCAATGTGTCCGAAAGAACGAACCGATGAACCATAATAATAATTTTCATAGTGTCCGGCAAAATCCGGCTCGAAGAACCATGATGGTTATCAATGTGTTCAACAAAATCCGGTCCGAAGAATAATGATACCACTTTCTTTCAACACTTTTGGTGTTTAGAAGGTTGGTCATCTATGGATAAGATCATCACCTTACAATAGAGACCCTAAACACATATGAAAGATCGTCGCCTTTCATTTTACAAATTTGCAAATAATCAAATTTTAATATTCATGAATATATATAACTTTACAAATATGATTGCAAATTTGTCATACCAAGCTTACTTATGAAATACTCTATTTTCATTCTTGCAAGGTGTGGTAAAAATATCAGCATTTTGATCATTCGTGCTAATATAGATCAGCTTGATCACATTCTTGTAAACCATGTCTCTGATATTGTGGTAAGGGGTCTCGATGTGCTTTGATCGATTGTAGAATACATGATTTGCAGAAATTCTAATGCAGCTCTGGTTGTCACAATGAATTACAATGGAATCTAACTTCTTTTCGAATAATCCAAATAATAGCTTTTGTAACCATACTGTTTCACGTGCTTACATGGAGGCTGCCATGTATTCAGTTTCAGTGGAGCTCAAGGCAACTGTAGGTTGTTTTCTACTGAACCATGATATCATTGTTGATCCGAGACTGAAGCAACAATTGGTTGTACTCTTACAGTGTATGGAACAACCAGCCCAATCAAAATCAATATAGCCTTCAACATTTCTGTACTTTAGTTTGAGAGCAATAGTGCCACGTAGATATCTCAAAATATGTTTTGCAACCATTAGATGCATTTTCTTAGGCTCACACATAAAGTGACCTAATACATTGGTGGTATAGTAGATATCAAGCCTAGTATTTATCAAATACATGAGAGATCCAATGATTTGTCTGTATACGGTAAAATCAATAGACTCTGAATGTATCACTTCCTCTTTCAGGTTGTGTAGATTAGTTTCCATAGGAGTTATCATCCCAAATTTGGTCAAGATGTCCTCAGTGTATTTTCCTTGATTTAAAATTATGTAATCTTTTGTTTGACATACTTCTAGGCCCAAAAACTAATTTAGTAAACCTAGATCCTTCAGTTCAAATTCAGCTACAAGATCCTGTTTGCATCTTTCAATTAGATAATCATTTCTTGTTGTCAATAGATCATCAACATATAAAACAAGTATTAAAATATCATCATTAGAGATTTTGAAATATATGTTAGGGTCAGCTTCATTCGTAGAGTATCTTAATTTGGTGAGATAGCTGTCTATCCTTTCATACCAAGCTCGAGGTGCTTGTTTAAGGCCATAAAAGGATTTCTTGAGGTTACACATGTATATGATCTTATTTTTTATAACAAATCCTTTAGGTTGTTCAAGATATACTTCTTCATTAATGACCCCATTTGAGAATGTAGTCTTTACATCTCTTTGATGTATCTTCCATCCTTTAGCAGCTACAATTGCAATAATTGTCCTGATCGAAGTGTAACAGGCAACTGGAGCAAAAGTTTCTTCATAATCAATGCCTACCTTCTGGGAAAACCCTCGAGCAACAAACCTTTCTTTATGCTTCTCAACGCTGTCATCTGCTGCATATTTAATTTTATATAGTCACTTTGAAGAAACAATTGATTTGTCTTTTGGTCTAGGTATAATATCCTAGACATCATTTTGTAGTACCGATTGATATTCTTTAACCATAACAACTTTCCATGTTTGACAAGTTAGAGCTTCTTCAGTAGTTGTAGGTTCAGATTTAGTAAGCTCAGTTACTAATGCAGTATAACATGATTTGTTTCTGGTTTTCTTTCTTTCCTTAAAAATTTCATTTGGTTCAACATCATTTTCTTCGATCATTTTTCTTGCCCATAAAGACCTTTTCTTGATATTGAAGATGTCTCTATTTCCTGTCTCTAGTAATGGTTCATTTTCTTCTGATATGTTCTCCCTCTAAATTTTAGTTTGTGGATTTTCATCTAAGTTTGTAATGGGCTCATCTTCTCTATTTGTGGATAGTTTTAATGTAGAGTTTTCTTCGAATATGACATCTCTGCTTAATTCAACCGATTTTTTCTAGGAACATAAACTCTGTACCCTTTGAGTTTTCATTATACCCAACAAATATCCCTTTCTTTCCGAATGGTTCTAACCTAGTTTTTCTTTCTTTAGGTATGTGAATATAAATAGGACAACTAAAAATTCTCAAGTGACTTAAGTCAGGTTTATTCCATGTAAAGACTTCTTCAGGTGTTATGTTTTCTAGTATAGAGTAGGGATATTTGTTTTGAATGTATACAACAGTATTGGTGGTTTCCACCCATAATGAAAATGTAGGTTTTGATCATGAAGCATGGCTTTTGTTGATTCAACAGTGATTCTATTTTTTCTTTCTTCTACCCTATTCTGTTGAGGATTATATGGTACTATATACTCCCTCTTAATCCCAACAAAAGTACAAAGAACTTTGAAATTTTCAAAAGTATATTCTCCCCCATTATCAGAGCTTAGAGTTTTAATTTTCTTTGAGGTTTGATTTAACACAATTTCTTTGAATTCTTTAAATTTTGATAGAACCTCATTAGATTCTTTAACTTTTAGAAAGTAAATCCATGTTTTCCTAGAATAATCATCAATGAATATGATGTAGTAAGAGTAGCCACCTAGAGAGAGTGTTGGCAATTGTCCACATAAATCAGAGTGAACTAGTTCCAAAACTGATTTAGACTTGTGTTCACTAGGAGGAAAAGGTTTTTAAATGTTCTTTCTTAGAGCACATCCTTTACAGATACCTATGTGTTTTGAGCTTAGACTCAGTGTTCCAGAGGTGATTTTCTCTACATTTGACAGTGAACTAAATCCAATATGTCCAAGTCTTCTATGTCATACTTCATTGGAATTTGTCACTTCAAGATTAAGAGCTTGCTTTTGGATATTGTATAGTTTATATAAGGTCCCATCTTTGGTTCCTATGGTGATAACATTTTTTATATTTGAGTTTTAAGGCCAATACATAACTTTGTCTTCGTTGAAGGTGACTTGGAATCCTTCATTAGCTAGTCCAGAAATTGAAATTAGATTTCTTTTTATGACTGTTACAAAGAGAACATCTTTTAATTTTAGTGCAACTCCAGTAGGCTGTTGCATGAGATGTTATTCACATAATCTTGCCGAGACATGAAGCAACTTCAAGCCTCACATCTTTATGTGGATGTTCTATAAACTTGGGCTGGCATTGAGGGTTGAAAAGCCCAATTCACGAGTTTACAATCTGCCTGCTCTACATTGGTCAAATATGTTTCTGTCTCTTCCAATTTGGAGAGAACATCATTTTAGGATTCCATGTGCTCTAATTGCAACCCAAATACGTATAGCCAACCAATTTTTTCTTTTCTTTTTGCAAGTCTCTTAGTTGAAGGCCATTGAATGTATTGTTAAATTTCTCTGAAAAAAACACTTATTTTCAAATCTTCCAATTTTTCTTATGGTTTTGACAAACAGTTTGCTTGCTGTTATTATTGATGAAGACTTCTAAATAGAATTGCACAAAAATTGCTTGATTGCTTCGTGATTTTGCACAATTTATCAAGCACTTAATATGCACAACTAATTGTCTTCATCAAGAAATTTTAAACAGTATCAACAATAGAACTGTAGAACTTTAACCAACAAGTAAGATATAACGTCCAGAGGTTTGCAATTACAATACTCACAGCAAAGAAAAGGATTCCTTTGACCTTTAATGGTTCACGCAGATTTGTTTAAATGTTTCCCACAACTGATACTGTAATAGGCTGTCTCTCCTACCTTGTTTTAGCTGGTATGTCTTTTCAAGATTTTTCTTTGTGAATTACTAATGTCTGTTGCCACCGTAACACACTTCCAGTAATGTGGTCAACCAGGACTGTTAAGAGCCACCATGTGTTAATCTGGGTTTGAGTTATTTTTCTAAGTCGCTTGTCAATACTCTAATTTGCTGACCGATACTATCACTGTTTAAGCCAGCAATGGTCTCTGAAAAGGCCCACTTCTTTAGCTCTGTTTTGTCTTCAACAACGAAGTCCTGACTTCTTAACACAATTGGTTCACTATTATCTACTTGGGATGCTTACTCAGAATGTCACTGGTTAGTTGGTTGTGTGCTGGATAGAAGGGTCCACTCTGCTTGTACTGTTCCATGTTCTTCAAGCACGGTATGGGCAGACTTCAAGGCCCTCAGCTGAATGGTGAAGTTACCTGTTGTTCACACTGATTGACTACCCACTCTCGACCTTGATTCAATAGATTTTGGAGTATAAAGTGTACATCAAACATGCTCTGTTTGTATTCACTACCGTTGCAACACTTTGTGCAAAGACAAGAAATGATACATGGCTCCTCCACCCACAGGTGTAGTTTCTGACTCTCCTGCCTTGACTATGTTGACTTCTTTGTTGCTAGAATTCCATAGTGCCTTCCCAATGCTTAAGCATAACTCTAGCTTTGGTGAGTCCCATAAATTTTGTCTTCTTTGTCTCTATTAGTTCCAGTAGCTTCCTTCCTAATACTTGAAAGTGGTGGCAAGGGTCATGAAGGGTCTTCCCAGAATAGCTCATGGCAAGTGTCAAAGGCGAAACCTGGAGTCCTTACACCAGTTACTGAGTCTTTCACATAAACAATATTAATTGGACCTCAACAAATAATCTTTTGCGTCACAACTAAAATTTTGATTCTCCCGCTAATTTATAAATCATTCATCTATAGGATTGTTGTGCGTTATTTCCTGTTGTGAAGATGATGTCTTACCTCCTCAGTGCAATATTTCCGCCTGGCTTTGCCGTCAATGACGCTGAAACTAATATTCAAGAAATACATTAAATATTTAGTTCAAAACATTAGCCATCCTCATTCTTTACAGTAATATTGTTTCCTCTGATGCGAGTGTTTTTTTCCACGTTGCGATGCTGGTAGAAGTGTTGTTTAAATTTTTTGGACATCCCGGTCTTGATACTGTTGGCTAGCAAATGTCGCACTCGTTCAGACTAATTCCCAGAAAAGACAAATTAACTTGCTGACACTCATCGCACTGCTCAATTCAATTTTTGTTCATCTTCGTAACTTGCTGTAGTAGACGCGACACTACTGCTATGACACTTTCCTTGCAACTTCTATGGTAATGCCTTCCGTTGATTGTGCTTTCCACTTAACTCAAATTAATTCCCCGTCCTCCAAATTGTTGTTTATCAATATCTTTCGTGCCAATGACCCTGTTCAAGTTGTGTCCACTGGAAATATGGAGTTTTGTTCTTATTGCGTCACAACATCCGCTCTCAGGCTCTATACTATTCAAAATATTTGCCCGACAAAGACCAAATCACGGCCAAAACAATTCGTTTTCCTCCATTGTCTGTAGATGTGCTTAAATTTTGCTCCTCGAAGTGTCTATTCCCGTCTTCAGTTGCTCCCTTGAAAATTTCTTTTCAACCCTGAATCCCAAACTCTACAATTTACCATTCCACCTGCAATGAAAGTTTCTGACTCCTGCCAAAAATTTATAGCGACTTTGAATTTTATCTATATTAATCTTTGTTTGAGCGACCGACAAAATTGTTTCACCACGATAATCGCTAATTACAATAAATAATTCTATCAAAGTAAATTCATTTTCCTTTGCTAATAAAGAGGGCCCGATAACAATCTGGGCTAATACATTTGATCAAATATACAGGGTTTAAAATTTGGTGCACCCAACATATAGAATATTAAAGTCACCTAGCTTGTTGCCTTCCAAAACACTGCAGTTCCTCAACAATTTTATTCCTAGCAATGATTCAATACAATCCCAATAATATTTATGCTCTGGACAACGAAAAGGCACATAGTACTTCACTTTGTTACTCAAAAATAATTTTTTATTCCCCACGGCTATTTAACACAGAATTGATATTTTCAGACTAAAATTTCTTCAAGTTTGATGGATACTTCAAGACCACAAAACCCTTGATTTATGTTATTCTTTAAGCATCACAGGCTGGCAGAATATACTACTCTGATACCACTGTAATACCCCAGCTGGGTATCGTTCTTAACACCTCAAAATGAAACCACAAAATAATGAATAACAAATGCAGGTAACAGATTTTATCAGTTATTCAACCCAACACCAGCAATTTCACCACTATCACAGATTAGAACAACTTCAGATTTGTATTTGCATTATACATGAGTAGTAATAGAATAACTCTTATTACCACTCAAATCTGATCTTACAAACAGATATACAGTCAGATTGGAAATACTGAAAATCAGAGATACAAACAAGTACAAGTGTGACCACTGAGATGACGCCTCTACTACAATGGGCTTTTGTCCACCGAATTCTGACTCGTGGGTTTTTCGTCCTCCAAGCAGGCTGAAAGCTGAAGCTTTCAATAGACTCTCCAAGAGAGCTCAATATCCAAATCAAACCCAAGCATTTCTAAATTGAATGTACTTTTATAACTATACCCATGCCTCATCATTTTCCCCCTGTTTAACTCTTCATATTTCTCCGTTTTATTATTCTACTTTTAATTAATGTCTCCATGTAATAGGAAAGTGGCATATTGAATACTCTAAATCAAAGTAACAAGAATCAGAATCAGCAAGGCCAAATTGAATCGTGAATCGACCACGAATCGGCAAATTAAAAAAACCCTTGAAATTTAGTAACTTATTTCATAAACCCTTCATTGCTGATTTGATTCACCGATTCACAAAAGATCGTTTGGCTTGAATCGAATCGCTGTGATTCTTGGAACTATGGTCTAAATGCATTTTTGGCATAAAAAATGAACAACCAACTGAACTTGGAATAACAGTTCTGATAGCTCGATTGAAAGCTCTCAATGAACCGATCCGAGTCCAATTCTGGGATGCCAAAATATAGATCCTACGGACTTACTGTAAATGGTAAGTGTTTGAGAAACCTGGCTAAAGCACTCGGCGTGGCATGAAACTGCAAGCACCTAGACCAAAACCCACTCTGCTACCTCCATGGTTTCCTGGTTAGCCGATGTTAGCATAGCAGAAAGGGTTAAGAACATGACCACAGTAATGACCTAGAAAAGGGGGGACATTACAAAAATCTACAACTTCATAACACCATGATTTTTATCGTGGATACCCTGCTAGGAGGAAAACCATGATGGAGATGGAAATTACAGATGATTACTCTGTTAAAAGTAATACCATGTAAGGATTCAGTACAAAGGGGTATGCATTTGCATACTGACAAACTGCGTAGTGCTCACTGCTCAATTACAGCAAGAGAAGGCTTACTACCTTACAAAATATGTATGGACAAGAATCCAATGGATGAATTGGAAGATAACATCTACAAATGCCAATACAATTCCATATAGGCACATATTCTGATGACATTCCAAACCTCTTGTACTGTTCATCTAACCTTTGTAATCTGATCCTTTGCATGACCAACATCTTTGTCCATCATAACATCATCATCACTAAACATTGCTACTCAAAAACTTGATCTTATATACCTTAGTCACTGGTTCGAGTTCGGTTCCAAATACGGGTTCGAAGAACCGGTTTGCCAGTACGGCAAAATTTTGGAAAGGGTTTTGGGTTTGTTTGGGTTCGTTCATACAAAAATATGTAAAAATTATAAAAAATTATATATATGCATATTTATGAAGTTTGGAAGTATAGAGTATCATAAAGTCATATGATGTAAACTCCACCTTGCACAAACTTCTTTTGCTCAATCACCTATTTGCTCACAAAATCAGCTATTTGCACACCACAAATGATGTTAGAAGCCAAAATAACCTACTTACATTCATGTTCACATCTTAGGGCAAGTGGAACTCAAAAAATATAATATTCGCCCAAATTTTTCCCAAATTCGATCTGGGCAGCCAAAATTCTCCTGGGTTCAAATTTTGGACTATGGGTTCAAACCAGCCCAAGGAAATTCCAACCCTGATTGAATTTGGGTTGAACTGGACCTGTATTTTGAACCCAAGCAAGATTCTTTGGCCAAAAGAGCGAACCCAGGTCACTAAGGATTTTAACAATAGGCTCCCTTAACTTGAGATAACAGCTACACAAAAAACCACATGCAGCAAAAAACCAAACAAGGGACAGCCCAAAACCCCACAAAGAAATAAGATTTCCCTTTAGACTGGTTCTTGTGGGAACGAAGTCATTGAACGAGGGAGAAGAAGATTTTGATTATTTTTTTTTTGCCGTTATCCAACCCTCTTCCACCTTAGAAGCCGCATGCAACCAATGCAAAGAGTCCAACACTGGAACCCCAACATGCATAGGGGGAGGGACCATAGCAACACATCTTGCCAATTCAAAGAATCGGGTCTCAACACCCACAATGAGAAGGCCAACAACAGCCTGAGAAAAACCCGAGGAAGGGCCAACGACCACGAGAGACAGGCCCAGTAGTAGCCAACAGGGCAGCATCATCAACACTCTCAACAATAATGGCATGATCATCATCCCTATTACAGGAATAAAAAAGTTGTGGAACAATAGGTTCAAAAATAGGAGAACCTTCTGTCCTTGGAACATCCACAATAGAAGAAGCCACACCAGCAATCAACAGGGCATCAGCCTCACAGATTCAAGAGGAGGATACATAAGGCTGTCCTGTGTAACCACTTGTGAGAAGCCTCCTCTGGGAAGAAATCTTCTCAACCGTATAATGTTGTGCATAAACAACTTTCCATCATGAGGCATACCTTTTCATTTTGTGTAGCTCGCAATGAGTTGCTACATGACCACTTCTGAAGCATCTTCTACTCCTAAATGGAATCCCTTCATAGTCCAATTGTTGGATCCAACTACCCTTAGGAGATACAAGTTTAATCTCCACAGGGAACCCCTTAGAAACATCAACATCCACCAAGATACGAGCAAATGTGGAGTTAAAAATGTCAGATGAATCCTCATTCCCATCAAAAAGGTCTGAAGAGCCTCAACCACTACCTCTAGAACAGAAACAATTAAAAGATGAAGGGGGAGATAAGGGAGTCTGACCCAAATAGGCATCTTATTGAACGTTTTGTTGATGTGTGTTTTATGACTCACCAAACAGTAGAACAAAATACCGAAATATCTTATCTTCTCTTGAATAAAGTCTTGTGTATGCTAAGATTGCTAGAAGATCATACAATGACTTCAAGGTTACTTTAATGCCAGGTCTTGACTGTGGATAAGATCAGTGGTTGATGTGATTTGCTGATGATCACAAGGGGCCTTACGTGTTTATTTAGATTCATTTCAAGCCATACTGGATGTGGGAGCTATCCTAAGGTTTTGCAATGAAGTGCTTTTTATGGAGTTTTCACAAAATATGTAGAAATTCAATAAGATAGGGTTCAGGAACTCTATTCTAATCCTGAGCGTAGTGATAACAACAAATAGTGCTATAGTGGACAAATTTCTCAATTTACCAAATTCCGCTTCGCCAAGTTATACTACAACTATGCGTGAACCGGTGCAATCTTCAAGGGTTATGCCAGAGATTTTCATATCACCGCATACACCATCATAAAGAACAATGTATACAAATGATAGAAGTTGAGCATATGCATGAAAGGGGTTCAGGCTAACTTTACACAACGAGTTAGAATCACTAAAACGTCAAAAGTATGAACCAAAGGAACTCATCAATACACCATCATATTCTTCATTGTAATCACCACACATTGACTATGCTAAACTTAATCTAATTGAAGAAATTTAGGAGAACAAGCAAGCACTAAGACACATCAAGTATTCACCAAACTCCAATGAAAACTTTATTATCTCAGTAACTCATAGCAACAATTTCATAAAAGTCTCATTTTACAAATGAGGAATGAGGCCTTTATATAGGTCCTCGATTACAGTAGGTGGCCCAGATGATCACAATAACCGATGGCCAAGATTGTGCCACATCAGCCCTAATTAGGTTTAGGGCAATGGAAAGGAATCTACATTAATGCCACTAGGAATCCACTACTGTAGTGGGTAATAAATGCCCACTATGCATGCTCGTTTAAGTTGTGGGATGTAATAAATGATCCCTATGCACACCTGTTATGCATTTAATGCATCTATCCTTGATTTTTTCGCCTGAAAGATCGAAATCGATCTAACATTGTTTCCAACTCCTTTGTACTGATGCTTGGTGCAGATTCTTGCTTGAATTCTAGAACTGCGATTGCTCTTTCTACTTTTCCCAAGCTTTCATCTCAATTTGGTAGTAAGTCCTTAGTAGTGTGCATTGTATTTGAGAAGATGGAGAAGTTCTCAAAATCATCTCTTCCATATACATTTAGTTGAAAGAATTTCTCTAACTTGACTTTCAGATTATCAGTTGTCATTTCTTCTTCCACCAATCTCTGTGATAACAAGGATGCAACTGCATTTGATATTTCTTGTTTGATGTTATCAACAATCTTCTTCCATCGACTGGATTCCTTGGTAAAGCTCACAAACATTTCCTTAGCCATGATCACTGCACTATACCATTGAATAAAATCATAGACATCCCCTTCGCTGATAACTCGACCATCAATCAATTCTTGCTTTGGGGTCTCCATCAGATTTTGAATGTCAACAATCACCTCTTCTTGGTAAATATGCTCATCCACCCATGATTCCTCCATGCACTGGATCCTAGAGATTGCAGCCAATGCCCTATTGTGCACTTGTACTAATTCTTCTGCATGTTTGAAGGCTACCTCTTGAATTCCTTCGATCCAAATCTTTGCACCTTGAGCAATTTGCTTGATTTTGTCAATATCACCTACCACTTTACTGGAAACACCTGTTGGAGGGACAAATGATGGACCTTCCTCTCTTACTGGATGAGGCAAGTTATTGATGTACTGACATAAGGCCCGAATTTCTCTTTTCTACTTTTCATACCCTTCTTTTACTTTCTTTAGCCTATCCTTGAAAGCCTGTGTGGAGTCATCAAATTCTTCCAATATTTGCTCTCGGGAGGCCCGACCAAGATTTACTTCTGTAACATGATATTCATCCGGAGCAATCTGATTTTTTCCTTTGTCAACTGTGGGAGTCGCAATCTGCAAGATTCTGGATCCTGATTCTCCTCTGATGAATTTAGTATATCTTCTTGCTTTCTCTTGTTCTTCTGATTGATTTGATTGGTCCAAAATTTCCTGTAATTCCATTGCTGGATCGACCTCCCTTTGTTGACGCAATTGAATTCGTTGCCTCAACCATTCCGGAATGGGTATACTTTGGTCCCTCGAAATTATCAATTGTTCTTTCCTTTGGACTACTCGAATGTCAATCTCCTCTTCACCTCTTGGACTATCCATTGTAACCTCAGGACCTATAGCTTCGGCACTTGGAAGATGTATTGCTACTCCTGGAGTTTCTTCCTCTAGTGGACCATCTCCATCATTAATCATTTCTCGCTCTAAGATCGTAGCGAGACTTTCCTCTGTAGCAATATCTTGATCTCTCCCTCTTTCTTGCATGGACTTTTCATAGGCATTTATACTTAGTCTATCATGAATAGGCCTATCCAAATTCTCTTCTTGCTCAAATCTCCTTATACTTGTCCCTACATCCTGCCTTTGAAATGTTTCTATCTCTTGGACACTTGGAGTTCGACTCGGAGAAGAGGGAGCATCTCCATGTTTCTGCTTCTTATATTGAGGTTCTTGGATGACTTCCTCAATCCTAGGACGCTTTTCTCGAGGTACCTCTTTCCCTTTCTTGGTTCCTACATCTTCGGATGGAGTTCCTCTTTCCTCAACAGTCCCTTCAGATATTTGTCCTGATCTTTCATCCCTAAGTGGTCTATGACCAAGCAACCTATATGTGAGTCCATTAGCTGGTGCAACTAATTTTTCAAGCTTACGCTTGATCCACCACTTTGTAAAATCTAAGATTGGTTTTGAAAGAGTTGCGAGCTCTGTAATTTATTTCTTCTTCCAATCATATGGTTGAGCTGTCATTTCTGGATTGAATCCCTTTCGCATCATGTTTGGGTCCTCCTCCATTTGATCAAGAACCTTGAATATGTTGCATGTTCTAATAATGTTCAATGGTAGTCTTGAATGCAACCTTTTTCTAATCTCGTTCTCATCTGCTGCATTTGCCCAAAAGTCTTCAAGGTGAACCTTGTGTTGGTACTTTGATCCTCCTACTGATGAGATCTTGTTGTAAGGATCAAAATCATTCCTTTTTGGATAAAGCGGAAGGCGGAAGAAGTGGAGCTCATCTGATGATTTCTTTGCAGCTTTTAGACATGGGCATACCTCAGTTTTTCCTTCTCCTATGGAAATTGGAAATTGCAACTCCAACTTCTTTTTTCCTTTCTGAATTTTGTCATAGGTTGTAATTTGTCGAGTAAGCTCTAACAAGACCATCTTATCTATTGGATACCTGGGAAATTTGTATGGCTTCGTGGAGAATCCTTGAACTCGGATGTATGAAAAGGTAGGAAACTGAATGAACCAAGCACCATATTCCTCGACCAACTTCATCGCACCCATTGATATTCTTATATGTGGCCTCTTTTGTAATGTTCTTACTATGCGCATGGCAAATATATCATTAACCTTCATGTAATTGTCCTTTGAGTACAAATGCAACTGTGGGTAACATTCATGGACTTTGAGGTGTTGGGTTCCACTTCCAATCGGTCCTTTGTATCGTAGTCCATCATAATTTGTCTTCCGTGCTAGCATGTAGATGACATAGGAACTCATGTAAAATTTCCTTGTATGCTCTAGATTCATCAATTGTTCATTTAGATTATCACTTATGAGCCCAGCCCAATCTATTTTGTCGCCTTCCTCCATCACCTGCTCAACAAAATACCACATCCAAGATTCAAACCTATAAGAATAAGGCATGCCAAATATGCAACTCAACATCATGACCATGTCACTATATTCCCTTTGCAAGTCAAGCCGTACTATTTCCTTAGGAATCTTGGAATGATGTGATCTATTCTTTTTCAACCATCTTTTGCTGATTATTTCTTCACAGAAATTGATTCCAGACGTGTAGATTCTCAGTGCTTGCTCCTGTGTCTTTGTGACCATCCTTGGGTGAGAAGGAATTCCAAATGCTTCAGAAATGGATGTCGGAGAAAAATCTGCCAGAACATTTCGTTCAGAATCCCTGATGGTTCTATCTCTAGGACTGTAGTGTTTGGTACATTCCACAATCAACTCTAGATGTTGAAAAGGAGGAGGGAAACTAGCTGCAACGAAAATTTCACTTATCACAATTCTGGTGGCTAGGTGTGTTGGGTGATAGTCACTATATCCGAGCATTCTCCGGTTAAAATCTTTCAAATCAAGGCCGCCAAGACTTGTATCTTCGATTTCTGCCCACTTTGATACAATTTTGGATTCAAGATAGAATCCTCTCCTTTCATTCTTTATCAATTGTCCTCGCGTTTCTCCTGTTTCCCTGGGCTTTGCCATTCTCCTTTCCTGCAAAATAGAAAATGTACACACATAAGACTATGCAAGGAAAGTATTAAAAACAACAGATACAACTTGTCCATAAGACAGAGATTTTGGATTTTTGCCAAAATTTCCATACTCTTTTCAAGATTCACTTTTCAATACTTCCGCAAGAAATATGCAATTTTCACAACTCACTACAAAATAAAAAAATCCTTTCTGATAGAATTCAAAATCCTCTGTCGTGAATTCCCAGAAAACTCCTCAACAATTTCAGAAATTTTCCCAAAAATCCGCTTCCTTGAACTCTTTGAATCTCATTCCTATTCTCGACTTGCTCTTCAAATTTCTGTGTGAGCCTGAATGAATGAGAGGGTTTATTATATAAATCATCTTTCAAAAAAGATGCCTTTAAAGCTGTAGACTAAAATTAGGCAGTTGCTTTACTTAGCCATCAAGGTTTCCATCTTTTGTGCCACTTGTCGCTTTTTTGCTGTTTGTTTCAAAAGTTTGCTATTTTTGATCCTCTTAACTTCATGATGAAGCTAAGTATTTCTTATCCCATTTTGAGTTTTTACTTTTATTAATTAAATATCAATTAAAAAATCAATATTTAATTAATTTCCATATACTTTTCTCCATTTTTTTTTTGGATTATTATTAAAAAAAAATCAAATTAAATATTAGTTTTACTAATATTTAATTTTTAATGTAAATCCAAAAAAACTTTTTGAAGGAAAATTGTTTTTTCGCTCTTCTCTGAATTTGGTCATCAAGCTTTGTTTCTCCTATTACATTAGGCTCCTGATTAGTTTGTCCACCAAATCCTAACTTCAATGAAATGACATCCTTAGCAGACTGGATTTTACTTACATAACTTTGGCTATCTTTTCCTTCTCCTATCTGCTGCTTTTGGGTTCCTCCATCCCAATTTTCCTTATTTTCACCTTCTATGATAGTGTCCTTAGTTTTATCACTGCTACTGGTTTGATCAAATGAAAAGACCTTTTTGAACTCAGCAGCCAACATAGAGGCCTTGTTCACATTACCGGGGCCTGTTTAAGAGGGACTATTTTTAATCTCTCCAGTATTTGTAGGAGATTTAATATCAGATCCCATTTCTTTCCTTTCCCCAATTTCATTATCCTTATCTTGAACATGCCCTGGAGAACTTTGGGATTTCTCATCTGGTTTTTTAGCCACCTTTGTGCCTGTTAAAAAACACAATATCCTTGCAAAATTCCCTTTGGCAAAGAAGCCTGCATGAGGGAAGTTGTACACAATTCTATCAAACAACATCTCTTAATATCTCATGCTTTTTTCATTGTTTTTGCATCAACATTATGCGATGTCATTGCTCTGTGCTTCTCCAAACTCCAAAGGTTTTGGCCAGAATTATATGAACTTATGACCTGCTCTCGGCTGTCTCGATGTTTCACAAATTTGATGTTTAGTTTTTCATGGCATACGCCCTAGGACACCCGTTTAAGATTTTGTTGCATTTTATTGGCAGCTTTTGAGTGAAGATAGGAATCCTTAGGAGGCATCATATGCTAAGAGCAGCGAAGTTTGGGCTATTAGTCCACCAGCCTACGTATCAGCAATTACGGAGATTGTTCTGTTTCCCTTGCAACTTTCTCGCGATTTCTGCAAGGCAAGAGATATTTCCAATTTCCTCTAGGCACGGCACCAAGATCCTTTCAACTCCTAACCACACTCCATGTTTGAACGCTGAATATAATGGAAAGCAGGCTTTTTACAGAGTGAAGGATTTTATCCTTCCTCAAATGTTCCTCGGCAAACCAATTCTGCGCTCCGCGATTTGCAGGGTCGGGTTTTCTCCAGAATGGAGGATTTTTTCCTTCATGAAATGTTTCCATGACTCCTGCTGACTTGCGCTCCACGCTTTACGGAAAGCGGGATTTTTATGGAATGAAGGATTTTATCCTCTCCACAATATCCTTCACTACCTTAAAACTGCGCTCCATGATTTGCGGGGTCAGGATTTTTCTAAACTGGCAGATTTTGTCCTTTTCCAACATTCCATGACTATCTTAAAATCCCACTGCAAAAAGAGTTACAGGCGTAGTTTTAAAACCATCCAAAATTTCATCCAGTTTGACCATTCCTAGCAGACAGCTGACTTGCGCTCTGCAGAAAAAGGAAACAGCTGGCAAATTAAAACAGAAGGGGGTCCCAGGCTTGGGCGTGTTGTGACTGGTGGTCACAACACATTTCAGAAAATGGGGAGAAATCATGGTTTGACCATCAATATGAAACGATCTTCCCAGGTAAAAAAATGATCACACAAATTCTTATTTTTATAATTTATTTGCTACATTCTCAAATTTAGCTATCGAGAATACCTTAGTCATAGGAAAGATATGAACTGTACCAGTCATGATGGGCTCCCGTTGTTGGGAGATCCAAGAGTGTAGCTCCTGTAGACTAGGTCAAAGATCCCCAAATTTGCAAATCACTCAATGCGAAGAGAAAATGGAAGCAACACTGTCAATAGTTGCCACCTTTTCTGCATCCAAATAAAAAGTTGGAGGACCTTGACCCCTACATCCAAGCAGCCAATCAGCAGCAGACGTTTTGTTAGCAGCAGGGCAACTAGATACATCAGAAGTTTGGGTGGAAACACCCAAAGCCATCGCCACAAAAGCAGTCCCCTCTACCACTATAGATGTGGGCACGGGAGAAGGAAGAACGGGTATAGAAATATTACCCGTTAAAGCCCTAGGGGGGCCGGCTAGAACCCTAGCCGAGCCATCACCAGAAAGGAGGTTGGCATTCAAAGCATCGCTGACCAATACTGGAGAATTAAGAGGACTGCCTGCCAACACAGAACGGGCAGGAAGCCCAGTACCTCAACGTCCAACACCTGCAGCATGCCAAGACACCACCAGAGCCCCTATAGGAAGTGAAGAATTTGAACCTTCCAACGAGTGGGAAACTTTAGCAGCAGCAGGAGACATTCTGTTAATATCAATGAATTGCTTTGTTTTGATAAGGTGTGTTATGTTTTTTCTCATTTTGTTGTTCTACATGGAAAAGTTGTAGAAGTTACGGGAAGTTTGCTTTGTTTTGATAAAGTCCTGTGTAATGTTTTTCCCATTCTGTTATCGTATCAACACATATGCCTGTTCTATCTATTTTAGCAAGGAAAATCTGATACAATCTAATATTAGCATGAAAGCGTGAGCTGTTCACATTCATAACAGGCCATGTTACAGAGCCTGGTAGCTATAGAGTAAAGTTAAATAATAGAAAATTAAAACCTCATCTCCAAAGAATATAATTTTTTTTTGGCAGATAGACAATGTCTTTAAATTTTTAAAGCCATAAGAAAAGATTGAGAATGTTGTTTCCATTGAATTATGATGCTAGACGTTAATCTGTTGAACAATAATTAGTATTAGAGCGGATAATTACACTACTCTGTTTCTCTATTGATAATAAAAGTTTATAAATATTACTTCTGGATGTTCAAATTGTGCTTCTGTCTAGATCTAATATTTATTATATGATATTTGCAATCATCCTTTTATGTTAATTATTTTCGCCCAACATTCTCTTGTGATGTATCTTCACTAATTGAAAGTGCTCTATTTTTTTTTTTCATCCCACCTAATTAGTGGTATGTCGAAACCTACTCACTCTCGTCTCCTCCAGCGGCCCATAAATTTGTTTGCTCAATGAAACGAAGAACAAGGAGATAAGCGAAAAGTGACTGTAGGTTTTAGCATGAAAGAAATAACAGCAAGGAGAAAGAGGTTAAAAGAAGAAAGTAGCAAGCTACTTTGGTCACTGCACATAAGCTCCTATGAGCAAGCTGAAGAGGAGGAAGATATTTTTTCAGCTTTGGCTATGAGTAAAAAAAACTATATGGTTGTATTATTTTGTATGGTCATATTGTTTGATGAAACATAAGTTGGTGAGTTAGCAAATGTTTCTATGAATGTATAAGTTGTTTGTAATTAAACAATATATAGTTGAATTGGTATTCATGATTGTATATTTTTAGAATGTGACCATAACTAATATACTTTGATAATCACATAGCATGAAAATATGTCTAATAACTAAATCAAAGTGTCAAGTGATCATTTGATTGTTGTATATTTGACATAGTTACAACCCCTTGAGACTCAAATTCATAATCTCTTCTAGACTAGTATATCATTACTCCACATCTCCAAGTAATTATTTTTATGAACATCTCTAGCACTATCATGCCCAACCTGATTACCCATTGAACCTAAATTTCCTCGGGAAGAGTCATCCATGATAATTTTTAAAACTCCTTGAGGAGGGATCCATTGACCCTCATGATTTATTTCTTGCAAAGGATGTTTGCATCCATTCTACATAACATGCCTTTCATTTCTCACTCCAAAAGGATTCTCTAGGATTCAAACCTCTAGCAAAAGTCACACTTTTCCAAGATAGTCTCACAAAGAGAATGTATAGATAAATCGATCTTGAGAAGATTACTTTATTGACAAGATCTTTTAGTCTTATATATTCTATAGTTCACATAGAAGCATAAATAAAAATAAACTATAAATGCAATTTACTTTTAAACTATACATTTTTACTTGCATGGCCCAGTCAAACCCTTATGAATAAATATAAGATGCTCTTACTAGTTTTAAAGCATTTTTACGACATTAATTTAATCTAACTTAAGTGTTCAATAATCTATCTAAACAAGTATTGCACAATTGAAGGCAAATGGAGATCAATCATTTAGCAAAATAAACATTGAAAGAAACAAAGTTAAATAATCATGTGTTATGTCTCAAGGTTGAATATGTTGAGTATTAACTAAAATCCTTGACAAATATTTAATATTTGAGAACAATGAGATTTAGGTTCAAGTGTTTTAATCATCTCCCATCAAATAAGGAAATTTCCTTTATATTAACATGATTACACTAAGTGCTATATTTACACAATCTAACAAACCCAAATTACATGTATTTGGATTCCTTGATATTCTAGGTACAAAGTAGTTTACAATTTAAAAATAGATTGCAAAACATTCATTAAGTTCAACAAGATTGAAATCAATTATTGAATATTACAATAATAGCTTTGATAGATTGTATATATTAAACATATATCCATGGCCACTTATAAATTTCTTGAGCTAGATCTAACTATTTACCACCAAGACGAACGCTTCAATATGACCTTTGTGTAAGATCACCCATCGACTATAGAGGCTTTTCCTCCAACATACATGTATCAAAACAATTTTCATCCTTTGGTGGTTTATAATTTGAGATTTTCCTCCAACACACACACACAGACACACACAGACACACACACACACAGAGTTAGTTTTCTTTTATGTGTATTGTAATTTCAAGCACTTTAGACAAATAATTAGGTCAAAAGGTTTGACAGTTGAAAAATTATTGTAGTTTTAAGTTGCTTGTAGTTTTAAGTTGCTTAGATAAGATAAGATATAAGATAATATTATTAATGTCCAACAAAAGACCACAACAAGGGTCTATGGGACTGGAAACTTACATCAAGAAACTAACAGACAAATTGAGCACCAAACGATGACCACAAAACAACAAGTACAAGAAGAAGAAAGCAGGAGATGACACGGAAAAGATTAGGTATTCATCTTCACAGGAAAAAAGTCCAACAACGACTGATTAGTGTGGCTACTAGAGGCCATGTGATGAAGCTGAGTGTTACAAGAGGAGTGTCGTTGGTGAAGAGGTCCCTTGTGGGGTCTCATAGATATGGAATGGCCCGTATTAGGGAAACTGTATGGATGCTTCACACCTTGAATCAGAGTTAAGGGCGAGAAGGTCATAATAAGCTGTGTCTAGGCTTGACTCAGAAATGAAAGCTGCAAAGTATGATCACGAAGCTGCAAGGACTCACAGACATAAAGTGCAATGCAACGTTGATTGGTGTACTTGAAAAATCTGATAGGGATCTACAATCTCTAAACATACAGTAAAATCTCTCTCTAATCTCGTAGTATATGGGGTATCTGAAAAGAAAATGAGTCTCAGATTTTGCCTCAGCTAAGGTACAAAGTGTGCACACACGATCCTCTCTAGTGATATGGTGATCGACTTGGATCTGGAGTTTGTGCGAGCCCACCCTGAAGGAGCCAAGGGAGATGCGTAGGGTGTGAGTCCAATATCTGTGTAAGTATTTAGGGCGAACAATAATCCTATCTCAAATATCTAAGAAGTGCTTAGTGTAGAAAGCCATCCTCGGAGGTAGTCTCCTTGGAGGATCCACCCAAGTCCGTATGATATACTAATAGATGTCAAGTCTGACATGCCCATTCAACTCTTGCCGAGAGGGGAGTAGATGAGCAGGAGCGTCTAATGAGAAATGGTATGGAGGGAGTAGTGGATGTCAATCCCAATTGAACTCAGTAGGATAGTAGCCTGAGCATACCAACAACGGGCTCTAGTGGTTGTATCGGAGTTTGCAATAGCAACTGAGGAGAAATAGGCTAAGTAAGGGTATTCGTGTTGGCCTTCAACCAAGTTTGGTGTAGAGACCTCATAAGAACAATTTGGAGCCTCGTTTAAGGCACTAAACGACCTTGTACAATCCCAAAAAATGGCACACGAACAAAGTCATCCTAATGACATATAAAATGCTTAAAGAGCTTTTTGGAAATGTAACGAATTCATCAATCAAATTCCTTGATCAAAAGTTATGCCTCCCGAAAGTTGGGCGACCATTTCCGGAGCCTCCTAATTTTGTACCAACTTCTAATGTGACTTTTGGAACCTACTTTTTTGGAGATGGCCACCAAATGACATAATCTAAGATGTAATCCTAATCCTAAACCTAAAACAAGTTACTTAAGGCATATTCTTATGATGCAAAGGTTTTTTTTTTTTTTTTTTTTTGTGGAGTTTGGGAGAAGGTACTGTTAGAAGGGTTTTTCTTCAGAATCTAATAATGTTGTAAGCCCATAGGGCATGTAGTAGAGTCTATTTTTAATGCAATGAATGTACTGACATATCATTTTTTAGAATAAAAGTATCATTTCCAGTTATGTTCATTTTGTCTTGGCTTGTACCCACATTAAAAATGTCACTGGTTGTTCATGACCCTCAGTATTCTTTTGAAGCATGACTTTTGGTATTTTGTGGAAAGATGTAAAGGAGATAATCTTAAATGGTTTAGAAAATTCTTGGGATTCAAGGACTAAGTCTTCCTTTATTTCCTTCTTTATATTTGCAAATGCTTTTATAGCTTCATTAGTCCATTTGATCCCAACTTCTTTCTTAAGCATCTTTGCAATTGGTTTCACAATCTTTGTAAAATTTGATATAAATTTTCCACTAAAATTGACCTGACCAAAGAATGATTGAATAACCACAACATTTTAAGATTTCTGAATCTCATCTATTGCAACTATTCTTTTAGGATATAATCTTACCTAACCCTTTGACACAATATGTCAATGACGAAATTATAACATGGAAACATAAGGAAAAGTTCATACACCTAATCAGGCAATGTAGAAATGAGGTTATAGAAGGAAAGGGCACCTACTAAGATATTTCACCCATTTTATAGAAAGTGTTAGATCCTAGCAGCTACATGGTAGATTTGGAGAGCACTTTGAAGAAAGCTCATGAGGAGATCAAGCTAACATTAAACTCTTTCGATATTGTGAAGAGATCTACAATAGAATATAACAACTAGATACATTTGATCAATAGGATCAAGGAATAACAAGACAAATGCACATCTACACTCTTAGAACTACACTTCTTCCTATCCCCACTAATAGAAATTATCCAAGAGCATGTAAAAGAAGCTAAGGTACTAATGAACCACAAACACTGTGGATACATTAGACAAGATGAAGACCAATCTTGTAGAGATAAAGAGCATGTGGCACTTCCTCACAGAAAACTCCACATCTTATGATAGACATAATTGGATAGTGCTAAGGCCTGGTACTCGAACATATTATGACCCTTTGTTGTTGATGACAAAAAGAGGGGGAAAAAGAGATGAAGAGATAAATAGAAAAAGTATAGGTAAGGGGGGAGATGAAATGAAAAGAGATAAAGAGAAAGGTAAAGGTAAAGGGGAAGATGAAATGAAAAGAGATATGAGAAAATGAAAAAAGGGGGAGATTGAGACTAGGAAAGTAGATAAGCAAAACAAAAGGGAGATGAGCAAAATGAGCAGAAGAAATAGATATAGGAAGAGATGAAAACAGATAGGGGAGACAAGACAAAGAGGGAAACAAAGAAAACTAGAGTATTAAACTCCAAGGACAAAGGTAAACAAGACAAGTAAATAATGAAGAATGGTACAAGAGATGAGAAGGCATAATATTGCATTTTTGACTAAGTCCATAAATTGGTGAAGATTCTACCATTACCATTGAAGGATTATCAAAGAAAGGATAAATAAAAAATCAAGAATGATCATAAGTTTTTCTGTCATTTCTAAAGGAGGAGATTGTTGATCCTACAAGTCCCAATGATAATAAGAAATGTAACAAGTGCTGCTAATTCCTTAGCACACCAAAGTGTTGTCATTGACTGGCAATTGGTAAAGATGAAGGTGTACCATCTCATGATCACTGATAGACATCTTCACTAGTTAGATCAAGTATGGAGATGAGGATAAGGTAAGGCAATGAGTCACCATCAACATGATAAGTCATCATCGATGTGACATGACATAGTCAACTTGGTATACACTATGATGTCATTGAAGTTTGGTCAAAACTGTAAAAAGAAGGAAGGACAAAGAGGCTACACTAGGCCTAGCACAAGACTGACAAGCTACAAGTTGAGACCCTATGATGTAGGTGTCACAAGTTTTCCATGACCAACTTAGATATATGATTAAAATTTTGAATACATCATAGTTGGTTGGGATGTTTTTAGGGTTTTGACACCTAGAGAAGAGAAGACACACATATAGCTTGAAAACATTTTTTTTTGAGTATGTGGACAATGAGTGGTATGCAAGAGAAGAAGTGAGAGATAGAAAATGAGAGAAGAGTTGTGCAAAAATAGAACAAAGGGGAACAAGTCAATGCAGACTGGTATACTTTTGACGTGGAAAAGTATAGAAGGGATGTGGTGATGCAACATTATTGCAATGAATGCCAATATGACAAGAGAAGATCAAGATTTCTTCTTGATACACACTGGAGATCTACAAGGCAATGTGTACCACATAGTTTAGATCAATTTTTGATAGCTCTTTAACCATTGTAATATCTTTCTAACTATTGTAATCATTTGTAAGCTCTTCACTGAGCATGCTTCAAAATCAAACACATTCTATATCCTCTAACAAGGTACCTCCTAGAAGGAGTTTCCAAATCCTTTAATAGGTTAGCTTTGACAATCTCATGCAATCCTAACAAGTTGTAAAAATTCATAACTGAATGTGTTCTCAGAAGGAACTATTGTAGCCTTTAACCAAACAACCTTTTATCTATAGTAAAAGGCTAGTGGGTATATTATCCCTACTATGGTTTTCACCCTCTCATCAAGGGTTTCTATGTAAAAATCTATGTCACTTGATGTATGCTTTTGTGTGTGAGATTATATGGGTTTACCTTGCTTCATTTATTATTATTATATCAGCCAAGTGGTTACTACCTAGTTTTGCAAAAAAAAATTAAAATTTCAACAAACTAGTTAGAGTGTTTATACTTATTCAACCACCCTCTTAGTACTGGTTGGGAGCAACAATTGGTATTGAAGTTTAGAACCTAGCAACAAAAAGCTTGATAGCTTTAGAGAAGATCAAATGATAACCATCAAATACAAGAAGAAACTTGATGAATCTATTGACACTATTGATGATGTGAAAGAAATTTAAGAGAATCATTGTGAAAAATAAATAAACTCATGAAGAAACTCAAAGAGAGTCATGAAATTATTGAGAAAATGGAAGAAAATAGTGGAACAGATGAATATGAAGAAACTATCATTGATCTCATGATTCATAATGAGAAGCTAAGAAAATCAATCTCATGACTAAAGAGAGAACTATACGATACATCATAAAAGATATGTCAAGCATAAATGGAGAAAGGTAATGCTGCACATGTAGTAGAGAAAGCTTAGAATGCATTGAGAGAAGTGCTAGAAGAAAAGATAATGATTGATGAGGATGCAAGAAAAAATGATGAACAAGCTGACAAACTAACTAGGGAACTAAAGAGCACTAATAAGAGAAATGAAAAGCTAAAGAAGTTCAATGACAACTTTGAGAAGATAGATGAACAACTCAAGGCTTAGAGAAAGATAAAGAGAACATTTGAGGAAGGTGAGTCATCCGAAAGCAAGAACTAGAAGTAACAACAAGGGAAAACATCATCTAAAGTTAAGAAACTTAAGAAACCAACCTGTCATTGTTGTGGTAAAATAGGTCACACTTCTATTGTATGCTAGCATACAAAGGTTAACCCTATTGTCTAGAATACTTCCAGTGGGTATTGTAACACATGCCACCAACATGGTTACATATTGCACAAGAACATTGATCTCATCCAAATGAGTGAAGAACTAATGGATATTGTTACTTCTGTAACAAGTATGGGCACAAGGCTCGGGTTTGTAGCTCCAAGGAAAGATTAGACCAGACATTTCATAAAACATCAAATCCTAGCTAGAAGAACATATTCACTACACTGATATGTTCAACATGTGGAAATGAAAAACATGTTATAGAATACTACAAACTAAAGACCGATCCAAGGAAACATTCAAAACCATGGAGGGGAACATGCATGATCTATTATTACTATGGCAAGTTAGGCCATCTTGCTAGAGATTGAAGAACAAAGAAATTGTTTGAGATGCAAAATCCTAATAAAAAGGGAAAGAATAAGATAGTGGACAAAGAGGAAACCAGAAGGGACTTCTATAAAATCTAGACAAGGAAGACTAATTAAGGAGTAGAGGCCAAGCCCATTGAAGCTATGAGTGCATTGATTGAAGGTGAGACCTCAAAAGATAATTAAGCTGATCAAAAGCTTAAATAGGGGTTGTGTGCAAAGGAAAAGATCTTTAACCAACTCCTTAGTCAAAATCAGTAAGTCATGAACCAAAAAATCAATAAAAAGAACTGGTGAATCATAGAGTACCTATAACAAGACATGAGTATGAAGACATTATAACCATTGTCACATAGGTCATTAGCATTAATTGTAGGTTAAGTGGTAGGTACTCATTTTATTTGCTATTGCATATTGAGATTAACCTAACATTATTCATTACAAGATATAAATAGGCCTTCAAAGATCCACTTACCACTTTACAAATCCAAACTCTTGAGTTGTGCATCTACAAAAAATTGAGCTTATCATATTTGTGTGTCACTATCTTGCAAAGAATAATTTATCTTGAAATTGTTACACTATCAACTACTACTCACTAGTCAAAACCACCATGGCACAAGAAATTCATAAAGTTGAATTGGTTAGCATTAAGGAGTTAAAAAAACCCAAACTATGAGATCATTCCAATGAAGGGAGCTACAAGGAACATGACTAGAGCACTTTATTTACTTCCAACTTATGCACTACTTACATAGAATATGGGCATGTATTCAAGGTAAGGATACTAGAGCTTCATGATGATAGAACTCATAGTTTATTTGAAACATTCTCTATGAATAGGGTTTTGAAACCTGAACTGAGTTATTTGGAAGAAAGCACACTGCACAATGTTGTAGACATTTCTAATTTCATTCAAGATGATTGGGTAATATTTTTACAGATTAAGGTACACAACCAATATATGTTTCCAAACAAGCCCTATAAAATTACCAAGGAAATTATGTAGCGGGTAGATGGATTTAGTGCCATTGAAACCAACCCAAAAATAGGAAAAAATGTTGAAGATAAGTCTATGAAACTGATAAGAGCAAGGAAGGATGGACGAGCATGTACCATCAATGAAATTCTTAATTGAAAAATAAGGTTTTATGCAATGGTTATCAGATGCAAAATATATTACTCTAGTAGGGAGAATAGTGTACCTAGTAGAGCAACATATGACACATATCAAATTATTCATAACCATGCCGCACTTGACCTAAGTAGATGGCTACATGAACAATTAATGATCAAGTTGCACAAGATCAAAGAAAATTATAAGATGCATCCCTTAAGTATGGAGCTATACTATTATGAATATTTTTCTATTTCAAGAAGGATCTCCCAGGACAACCATTGACCAATTGGTCAAAGAAAATGCCTGTCACTAAACAAGTTTTCAAGATGTATATGCATCTAGGAGATAGAAGAGAACATGTTTAGTTCATATTTTAAAAGATTGAAAGGGACATGCATCAAAGGGAAATAATACCCTTAAACCTAGTTGAAGAATACAAAAATGAATTACGATTTATAACATGCACAAAATACTGCATGATATAGGCTCTTGAACCAAGAATTCACTGGTTAACAACATTCTAGTCTGAGGTGAAAAAAGAAGCAAGACCTTCTATTGATTTGCTACTATCAATTCCTAGAGACCTAAAGATGCTAAACGTTGACAAGAGCATGATGACAAGGAGTGCACTCATCAGATTAAAGAAGGACATAAAACTAGCATAAAAAGATGAAACAGAGGCTAGTGAGAAGAAAGATGAAAAGAAAGCTCAAAATAGTATGATTAAGTAGATTAACATGGAATATGAAATAGTACTCACCATTGAAGTATCACCAAGTCTGTGAAGATAGACAAATGTTTAAATCAACATTGATTCAAGAAGGGAGTCCTCATATGACCCAAAAATAGTCACAAAGGACATTGGTAAGAAAGCATTCCAAAATTCTTAATTAGAAAAGGAGGAGACATATACGAGGAAGAAGAATGATCAAGAAGAAGAAAAGAAGAAGCCAATGCCATCTACTAGAGAGAATCATCAATGAGGACATCTAAAGTAGTAAAGAAAGGTAAGAACATGCCTCCTCCTCTCTCCATTGAGGATATTGCAAATGATATCATACATAATGGAAACTATAATACAATAAAGAGTAGATATGCAAGATTTAGTGACGAAGAGAAAAAAAACAAGTGATAAGTGCAGTACTATTTATTAAGTAACTTGGATCGTTTCTGCAAATGTAATTATATTACCATTGTTATAGATATCTTCCAAATGTAGATTTGGAAATCACATTAGCATGAAAGAAGGAGACATGTCTCCAAGGTTTAAACATCATTAGTTAGTATAAAATAATATAACTAACCATATGTATAATATATACATTATTATATATATAATATAATATATGTAATATATATATATAATATAATATATGTAATATATATATATATATATATATATATATATATATATATATATATATATATATATATATATATATATATATATATATATATATATATATATATATATATATATATATATATATATATATATATATATATATATATATATATATATAATCATCAATAAAGAAACTCATGATCATATCAATCTGACTGTAACTACAAACTTAACACTCCCTCTTAGTTAGGAAGGATTAATATAGAATATATTATGTTCTTGAGTATACAAAGAGATATCATCTCAATATGATATTCCTAGAATGGCATATTTAAGGACATCAACATAAATCCATCAAAACACATATATTATATATGTAATTTACTATGCTTCATAATGAGACTAAAATTTTCAACACTTTTTCTTTTACCAAGGAAGGAAATTAAGTAATTACTATAACTTTAATATAAGTTTAAATACCACCTTAAGTGTGGTCTACAATAGATTTATGTTATGGTGTTTGACAATATCCAGCTTGAAGAACCATGATAAGTTGGTTATCAAGGTGTCTGGCAAAATCTGGCCCAAAGAACCATGATAAGTTAGTTATCAAGGTGTCCAACAAAATCCAACTCGAAGAACCATGATAATTTGGTTATCAAGGTGTCCAGAAAAATTTGGCCTAAAGCACCAAGATAACACTTGTTCCAACACATTTTGGTGTTATGAGATAGGTCTTCTATTGATAAGATCATCACCTTACAATAGTTACCTTATGTTCGTTATCATAACTTTCGACACACTGGGACAACAATTTAATGTACTCTATTATGATAATAGGTCTAGTTATTTATAAGATCATCACCTTTCAATAACTACCCTCTAAATATATACATTAATGAAATATATTCATCTTTCATGACATAATTACAACAACATCATGCAGTAACTCACATGATATCCACCATGAACCAAGTCAGAGGGTGGACCCACCATAGCTGCTACTAGAGGGTGGAACAAAGGGTTTTTACCTCATGTTTCTCTCTCATAAAGAAGAGCACATTACAATCTCTTAAAACTTCTCCTCATAGAAAAGATATCATCTAAAAAGGATTGCATCTCAAAATTTCTCCCTCTAAACATCGATCCTGGGAAGTCAGGTACTCTAGTTACTTCCTCGAACAACTCTCTTCACCCAAGGATCCCTGTCGAACTCACTTAGAATCTAATATAATCTTTTAAATTTCTAGTGCTAAGTCGTTTCTTCCTC
This sequence comes from Cupressus sempervirens, assembly GCA_028749045.1. NCBI lineage: Eukaryota > Viridiplantae > Streptophyta > Pinopsida > Cupressales > Cupressaceae > Cupressus > Cupressus sempervirens. The sequence goes on from CM053793.1 coordinate 607,947,743, forward strand.
ATTATGTACATAGAGGTAGGCCCATCAAAATCATATAGTCATACACGTATTTTTAGACTCCCTCTAAGTATCAATATTCTAAGCTCCTATGTTGCTTTAGAAGTAGTGCCATACTCCCTCTTAATGTAGAAGAATCTCATAATCTCAACCATCAAAGATGTTTGCTTCAAGAGCTTCACTTTATCCATCTTGATCATTAGGAACTTTGGAGCTACTATCAAGATTGAGTCTGCACAATATTTGGTAAAGTACCAGACTTGTTTTCGTGTAAGAATATCCTCAACATAAAGGAAAAAATCAAGACAAATAACCCTTATATTATGTACATAATTAAAAATAAGAGAGAGACTAGAAAGAATAGATAAATGTAAAGGACAAGAATACTTATCTGCACATAAAGATTCATAAATTGTCTTCTTAGATTATATGAGAAAAAAACATCTCCCCTCTAAATAAGGTTCAAGTGGGAATGGAACATTGACTATTATTCCCCCCCACAATGTAAGATTCCCACTCATTCTTATATTGTTGAACAATTTTGCATCAATTCAAATATGGATTCCTTTGGCATCATCTCTCATGTTGATTGCCCCAAATCTAAGATCTACCCCTTTTGCAAGTAAAGAGCTGACCCAAATATTAGATCTAAATCAATCCATATTTGTGCTCTCATGTTATATGTGACCCAATGATTTCTTCCCAATCGAGACACACTTCAATTTTTGGGTTGTCTAGTCAAGATGATTTTAGACATTGCTTGATCCACTTATCCAATCTAATTTGTGTTGCCATTTCTATCCAAAATGATTTGAAGACCTTGATGAGCTAGTTGGATAGTGGAAAATTGAATAATATTATTCCCTTAAAATGTATAATTTCCACTCATTTCATTTTATGGAGTCAAAAAATTTCTACCAATTTTATTTAGGAGTAAGTTTGGTTATCTATTTGTGATCTCAATCTATATGCACCCTATTTACAAAATATTGTTCAACTAAATCACATATTTCCTATGTTAGCTACCACTATGATGACCCCTCTCCTTAGTAAGTTTTCTCTCAAAAGGTGGGCCCAAGATCCCTAGCACCTTTTGTATTAATTGAAATAAAGTTTTCCCTCTCAATTTTTTTACGATGGTAGTTAATATTATTGTCTTGTTTTGACAATAAATGCACATTCTTATTCATTGAATTTACATTCCCATTTCATACTTCCTTCCTTATCACTAAAACTATGCTACCAACACTAGAGAATCCATCTCAACATTGTTTACTCTTTCTTAATCAATATGATTGAGACCACCAACGGTTGACTAAATCATATCCTCTATCTCACTCCCTCTCTTTCAAGGTTGCCTCTAATGAAATGTTAGGCTCTTTCTGAATCTCAATCTCACTCTTCCTACAATAACATTCTTGGAGGAAAGGATCAAAACAATACTTATATTTCAAATAAGAATGTTTGCAGTTTAACAACATAAATATATTTCTCATGATTCACATTATAATTCTCAATTATATATATAAAAGTTTTTTAATAAAAAAATTAACCATTAATTGATCTTCAGTCATCATACATGTCTTCAATTCATCCTTTGATTACACTTGGGATGGTAGCTATTGTTCTCTTATTTAATGATATCTTCAATGCCATATGGTATTACTTAGTGGCCACATAATATTCCAAAACAATGATATTCACTGATTCTATATAGCCTAATTTGTGTGTTCAATATCCAATATATCATCCATTACAATATATACACCTTACAATTGATAATCCTAATGAAATCATTATGAATTGTCTAGCATGATAAGAATATTCATGTGATTGGGTCTCCTCAAGTCTCTGTGGTGATATTTTTATGTTTGATGTGTTCTAACCACATATATTGGATAGAATTCCCACAACAAATGTTCTCCTTTTGTATTAAATTTTCTCATACGTGCCATCTTTATTTATTTATCTTTGTTACTAAACAATTTTTATTTATTTATTAATCTTTACATGCCCCAAGGTATCCATGTGGGACATTCAAATCAATATAGTTATTCTCATATTGAGCCTCCAAAATCAATGGTTGTTTGGGTTATATGCGGTTCCATTCAATAAATTAAAAAAGCTTCAGGATTATAATTCTACTCACCACCTTTTGGGTGGCTAACATAATGCTATAATATAGTGGGGTCGAGCCCATAGGGAGGCCTTAGTTCATGTAAACTTACCTTTAATTAGCATCTCCTCTCTTAGTCCATGTTGCTCCCACATGGCACACAATACTATTAAACCACTTCCTCTTTGTATTTTGATATTACTCCTTATTCGATAGTAATGTGGTAGGTTTCAGTTAATACTTTGTTTGGCTGCATGCCATATTTCATATATATAAGTTTGTTCCTTTGCTAAAGTAGTGTTCGTAAGATAATCCTCTAAACATTCTGAATGAAGAATTGTGAGATCATCAAGTATTCATTTAGTCTATGTGAAGACTTGCACATAGTCTCTCGTTAATACATTAAAATTGGAAACAAGCATTAGTCCTGTAAATATGGTTTCTCCAACATATGTCAAATCATAGTATTATGTCCTTTGCTTTTATAGTAGACTTATTTGTAGCTTCGCTCTGATACCATGTTAAGTAACTTGGATCATTTCTGCAAATGTAATTATATGGCTATTGTTATACATATCTTCCAAATGTAGATTTGGATATCACATAAGTATGAGAGAAGGAGACATGTATCCAAGGTTTATACATCATTAGTTAGTATAAAATAATATAACCATGTGTATAACACACACACACACATATGTAATATAATATAATTATGCACACACACACACACACACACACACACACACACACACACACACACACACACACACACACACACACACACACATACATACATATTGTCATCAATAAATAAACTCATGATCATATAAATCTGACTGTAACTACAAACTTAACACTATTAAGTTTAAAAACATATAGCAAAACTCTAGGAAGAATAAAATAAAAATTGCCAAAACAAATGGTGCCACTCATTCAAAGGAGATGGCTGCCTAGAATTAGTTAGGGAATACTAGACGATGCACTAGCAAAATACAAACCAAAATTATCACCTCCTATGAGAAGAACATTTGTAGAAGCATATATAGACAACTTCATCACGCAAGAGAACATTGCACGGATGGTGAAAAGAAGAGAAAATGATTGCATTGAAATGGAAATAAATTGTTGGATAACAATAATAACAAAATTGGTGGAATTTTTCACTCGAATAAAAGAAAAGAAAGCAAGAGCTAAATTATCCCAAAAAACTAATCCTAAAGGGAAGAGTGTTCCACAACAAGAAAGGCTAAAGAAAATCAAACCAATTGGATCTAGCAGAATTATTGAAGAAGAAGGATCTATATAAGAACTACAAGAGGCATCTACTAACTACAATCCTCTCACATCACCAAGGATAGAGACACAGACTAACACTCATATAGTGGAAGCTCTGGAAATGGAAAAATCCCTTGATCTAATAAATCCACAAACAGATTCAATAGAAACTAAATAGATTCACCAACAATTAAATAGATAGCTAATATAATGGAATCAAAGTTGTCTGAAAGGGACTATACTTCAATTGGGGAAGACAATCCTACAAGTATAGGAGAGACACTAGTACCTCCTACGAGATCACCTATAAAGGACAATGAGCAACCATAGGTAGCCAATCTTGATGAGATAAATTTTGAAGAGAAACATTAAGATGGATAATGCACAGTGACTAAGGGTATTACATATACATAGTTAGATGAGAGTGCAAAGGTCACCACCCCCACAAGAGGTGAATCAAACATAGAAAAAAGCAAGAAACTACTCAAGATGAGGGAGCTATAAAAAGTAAGACATCGACTGAAATCAAACAAGATGATACTCAAGAGACAATAATAGATACAACCCCAACCACAGAGAAAACATAAGCATGGAATAAGAATGCAACAAATACCATCTCATGGAGACAATGTCTTAATAGATGAGAAAAAGCCTAGGAAGGGATATGTCCCAAACAACACTCAATGCACATATGTAAGAGGCAACATACCAAGAGGTCACCTTTGACCCACTAGTCATATAGGTCACACAAGAGAAGTCTAAGATGACTATAGGAACCACCCAAGAACCCAAGAGAAAAATACAATCCAAATCTATAAAGAGGAAACTTAGATTGGACAAGGATGACACAAAACAAGGAAAGAAGAAAAAGAGGAAAGGGAAAAAATTTCCATCCTCATCGTCATCATCTTCCAGCTCTGAAGATGAAGGAGAATTATTTGAGAAAGATGCTTAAGTGGGTAAAGTCCTTTCCCAGGTCCAAGAGGAAATAGATAGAAGAATTGAAAAACTAAGGAGAGATAAAAAAAAACAAACTCGATCAGTACTACAAGTTGGTTTGTAGATTCACAATATTAAGACAATCCAACAAGAGGTTGAAACAAGTGTAAACACTAATAAAATCAAGACATATAATCATGGGTATAACCACTAAAGCTCATTATGATGCACACACAGATCTCATAAGCCAACTTGAGCAATTCATTGAGATTGTAGATATTGATAAGGCAACTGGTGAAATTATAACAAGGAAACATAAGGAAAATCCAACACACCTAATCAAGCAACACTTAAATGAGCTTACAGAAGCAAAGGCCACTACAATGGAAATTTTAACGCCCTCTTAGGGAGCTTGACATGACTAAGCTTAACTATACTAAGTTGGATAATTATTTTTTAAAATAATGTCCAACAGGTTTCCTACCAACTTATTCCTTAGATTGATTTTTTTACACATCTAAATTGGTTTATCTAAATTATGAGCTATTTTTAAGATATAATTATTACAAAGCATTAACCATAACATGGTACTCGTAATAAATAAAGATCATAGATACAAGTACATCATGATTCCCATTAAACAAAAGAAAATAACATTATCTCAAAATTTTAAGGAATCTTCATAATACATATTGTCGATCCTATGGCAAGACATATTGTCAATTAGTGGCAAACCGCTTAAGCTATCCAAGAAGGTAGGTTAATATTGCAACCAATCTTTCCATCAGAAAGAAAATTCCAATATAGCTCGAGCAGATGAAGGTTATACTGTATCAACTGAGCTCACAATATAAATTGAGTTACTTGAGTTGCTAGTGGAAACCAAGCTCCCGATGTGAATCGAGCTAACAATATTAGTTGAGTTTTATGTTTGAACCATCTTGACTATTTCTCCTATATCACCTGAGTGTCATAGTGTTATCTGAGCATCTAATGCTAACCAAGTATTAGTATCACACAAGCTCACTGTATTGTTTGAGCATTAGCAGAACATCAAGTGCACATTACTGCCTGAGCATTAGTATTTGGGACTTGGTATAGATTTATTGTTTGAAGGGTATATAAGGAAGATAAATTCATTTGTCTAAGTGTGTGAAGTATGTAAGAAGTGTAATATGAAATATATAAGATGACAAGGATCGAATATGGAGCAGACAAGCTACAAGGTAGTATAAAGGACAGAGAAGAGACTCATCCATCACAGTCAAGTGATCATATTATTCAAAGGATCTAATTTAGAAAATCAACTTGCAAAGAAGAGATCATCTTGTTGATTCATCCTAATAGGTGCATCAGTCAAATCCTCTAACTAGGTGGACCTAACAGTCATTTGCTAAATATCTTAATAGAGTAGATACTTCATTGTATTGTAAAATCCCTTCACAAAGTGGACCTAATAGTTCTTCATAATACTAACAGATTAGATCATTAGAAGTGATCAATTGTGAGCTCTAACATGCCAAATTTATTGTTGTAGTAGTGAACCATTGTAGGTGTTATTCCTACCCTAGTTTTACCTTCTATTTGGAGGGTTTCTGGGTTACCATATCTTGCATCAAAGTGTTATGGTGTTGATTTCTTAATTGCTTTATGTTCATGCATGAAATAAGATTAGATAATCTAAAGAAGTAAAGAAGAAGTAATCTTAGTGAGAAGAGTTTAAGTGGTTCCTGATTCAACATAAGCATTATACAAGCATTGTCATGAAGGACACCATTTTCAAATCATGAACAAGCCTCAAGTTTTTCCACCCAACCATGTGGACCCTCAGGATCCACCTCTAGAGTTGAGAGACAAAACCATGATCTAAAAAGGCCTAAGCTACTAGGGCTCAATTCTCCAAGAAAACAAAAAAAAAGGCAAAACAATAAAATCCAAAGATAAAAATGGACTACCAAGGGAAAATGTATGAGTAAAGGAGTTTTAACCTCATGTGGGTGAGTGTCATCATGCCTTCCCAAAGTGTTGGGATTGACCATATGGGCTTAAGACCATCCCGTCGTACAAAATGCATTTTCCTTGAGTACTCTAACGAGGATACATACAACCAAGTATAGCTAGGACCAACCACACATGTTAGGGACCTATAATTTATGCCAAATGTCCCTTCTTTAAGTACTCTAACAATACTACCTTAATTATCTTGATTAGTATGTGAAAAACCAACCCATAACCCAAGTTACTTTTATTATGTTATTACTTATTAATTAACTTACATTGGGATCTGCCTACACAAGCCTCTGATCTCAAAACATAGAATCCCTAGTCACTACTTCTAGGCCCCATCACCTATGGTGGATCACTCACTTAAGTTTCTACCCTACTTAAGAAAACTATACACAAACAACCATAGCCCTTGGTCAAGTAGAGTAACCCACAAGAATATACTTGAAGAAAAAATGAAATGACAAATAATCCAAAAAAAACGAAATCAACAAAGTAGAAAGGCAAAAACTACAATTTTACAAATTTATTTATTTATATCTACACAGTTGAGCATACTTGCACCACTTTCATTTTACCTATGCATTTATCAAGCACTATGACATATTTGAATTTTAAAATAATGCATTCATGAATTCTTAATCGATCTTGCACATTCATATAGTACGAGTTGTGGATCTATTTATTAGATTAACACATTTACTAAAGAAACAAAATTATACGCCAGAATAGCGCATATTTTTTTGGAGAGTCACACATTTGATTAAATGACATATTTAACAAGCAGTGCAACGCATTTAAAGAAGACATTACAACAACAATGAGAACTTGAAAGGCTATGCATATATGTAGTATACTTGTGTATTTGTTCTAGAGAATATGATTAGGTATTATTGATTGAATTCCCTGGGTGGGATTGATAAAGTGATGGCTCTTCCAATGTTTTATGAGTTAAATCTCTAGGTTGATCCAATCATTACCATCCTAACTTCCCTTCCCAAGCACACAAGAAACAAACAAAAAGACACGGAAATACAATCACCCAAAAGACCAAATAGTGCCCAAAGATCACTGATAAACACGACAAGAGAAGACAAGTCCTTCATTTCTATAAATTTAGATGAGGTTGGATTTGTCCTTGATTGCAAGTTCCCAATCTTCCCAGGCCTCCCTCTTGTATGGTTATTCTTATCCTTCCTGGTCCTCTCGATTTTCCTTGTACAGATTAATAATTTGGAGTACAGTTTTGGTCTAAAATTTTCCTACGTTTTACTTTTTGAGAAACCTCCTATTTTATAGGGAAATTTTTTTGTTGCATTGCTTATGCCCATTTCAAGGGCATCATTAATATAGTTTGATTAATAATTTTTTTTTTTTTTGCATTTTTCTATAATTAATGAAATTTATTTAATGAATCCCATTGATTTTGAATTACTGATATCTACTAGGAGGTTAAATCTCAAATCCTCTTGTGGCATGTTGGTTGAGTTGTGGCATTTTGTTTCTAGAGGTCATCGGTTTAATTCTTATAATCCCTTTTACTCAAAGTCTTATATATATGTTTGCTATGTTTATGAGTTCAAAGCTTAGTTCTATGAGAAGTCTCTTGAAGAGTTGTGTAGGTGAGTTCTTTGAGGTGAGACTGCCTAAGCGGTAGGTATAAGGTTTAAATCTCTTGATATCCTTTTACTTCTTTTATTTATTTTACTTTATTAGTCCAATTGCACTCTTTTCTTTATGCAAGAAATGACATCCAACATACACAAAAAACACACACACACACACAAATACACACACACACACACACACACACACACACACACACACTCGTGCATATATATTTCCACCCATTTATACTCGAGTAAATATGTATATTTAGATGTACAACGAAAATTCAATAAAGATAAAAGTAAGCATCCTTAAACCAACACAACTAAATATAAGAGTCCCTCAATTTAGATGATTGACTTCTCTATAAGGAATTCTAGGCTCAAGGTGCCTATGTGGATCATGGTTCCATCTCTCAATGAATATTATATAGGATTTTCACTTGTTCTCGCACACACTTGCATCACCAATGAGTACATATACATGTCTACACATAATATCATGATATATCATATAGTATTACAAATACTAAATGGGTCAACAGGGTTAGAAATCCATAAAGCTCATAATCCAATACGAAAATATATAAAGTAGATCATAAGAAATATATCTCTTATAATTTTCATAAAAATAGATCTAGTATCTTAGATCATGTTGCTAGGGTGGCATGCCATCCTCCTACCCTTGGATTAGGCTTTCTCCTTAAAGTTGACAAACAAATATGGATAAGATACCCTATATCTATTAAGATCCTCCTAGGTTGAAGAAACCTCATCATTGGAGTTCTATTGAACCCTGACTCGCTCCACAGTATGATCCCTAAGGTACAGGGTTCTCTATTGGAGTATATGCACCGACTCTAAAGCCATCTTCCCATTCAAGACTTGTAAGCAATGCCAACCCAAACCATGAAAAACATTAGGGATATATTCTCTAAGTACAGAGATATAAATAATGTCATGTACATGAGCAAGGTTAGGTGGCAAGGAAATTTGGTAGGAAATAGGTCTAATCCTCTCAAAGATCTCAAATGGTCCAAAAAATAACGGTGCCATATTTGATCCTTTCCATATCTGATTGGACTCATCTATAAGCTCACTCTTAGAAAGGTCTTGTTATCGACTGCAAACTACTTATTAATTTTGTATGCATCTGCATATTTTCTTTTGCATATCTTGAGCTATGACCAAGTATTCTCTAATCATGTATACCTATGTATCCATATCCTAAAGCATCTCTATCCCTAAACTTACTTTATCCTCAAGATGATCTCAACTCAAGGGAGTACATGTAGGATGACTATATAATGCCTAGAAGCATGCTATACCAATTGACTTGTGATAACCATTATTGTAAAAAAACTCCACAAGATAGAGATAATCCTCCCAATGGGTCTAGCAACCCATAATATAAATTTGAAGCATATTTTCCAAAACCTGATTCACCCTTTATGTTTGTCCATCTATTTCTAGGTGATAGGATGACCTGAAGTTTAACTGTGTGCCCAAAGCCTTTTGTAGTAAGGTCTAGAGATCTGAGGAAAATACCAATTCTCTATTGGGGATGGTGTTTTTAGGTATCCCATGAAGTCATACTACACCCTTCATGAAAATATTGGCCACTGTATTAGCACTAGTACATTTGGTGGTAATTTTTGACATTAATTTTTGACGACATGCCCATTTGGCTTGTCAAATTCATTTAAAAAAAATTGATCCCGATAATGTCAAAATTTTGATGAAAGTTAAGATTGGCATCGAACTTTTGATGTTTTTGGGGATATAAACAAAAAAGAAGTGAAACTTCATTTCATATCACGTGGAAAAGTGCGAGTAGGAGGCTTCAAGCGTGACCAATTAAGGAATTTTTAGCGCTATCAAGGTAAGCTTGATGGATTCATTTGCATTATCTGCGTCCTCTTCTATTTGGAACTTTCTTTCAAGGTAAGGTCTCGTCCTCTTCTATTTTCTTGTTTAATTTTAGTGTAAAGGTTGAAAGTATTTTTCATTTTCATTGTAAGGATTCAAGGTAATTTCTATTTGTAACTTGCTTGATATTAGGGTAAGGATTCAAGGTAATTTTTACTTTGTCCATTGATTATGGTGATTCATACATTGTTCATATTGCCCAATTTTGAACAAATTGCCTAATTAATCTAAACATATAACCCTAGAAAAGACTTGTGGACATTAAGCTATTTCTCTTCCTTAATTTCCTAGTGAGAGTGTTAGTGAGGAATCTTCCATGGAGGCATTGATACCCTGGTAATGGATATGTATGCACAACCACTGGAAGAGCCTATTGGAAACATAAAGTTTGAGGTGCTATTTATCAAGATATTACAAAGATTCAATATCTTGCCAGTTGACTCGACTTAGCTCACGATCCTATTCCAAAATATTCTTCTTTAGCAAAATAAATGTTCTATTTACCATAGTTGATTTTCAATTTTAGAAACACATTATTTATTGATATTATTTCCATTTTGAACTGGACCCAATTTTCAATAGCATTATTTTTATCTTTCCAGAGATTGGACGAACTCCTGGATTTAGGATTTACCACAATTTTATTAAGGTTATAAACAGGGATTTTAAAAGGGCCCAAACCCTTGAACAAAGTAATGGGAAAAAAGATTTTGACCCTCGATTACATTTTGTAAAGACCTAGCCGTCTAAGACTTTTAAGTGCTTACGGAACCAAAAAAGTGCCCTTGATTGTATAAAATGGGTCTATGCCTTCATGGTATTCATGATAAACCTAGGATACAATACCTCAGAAACATCTAAAATACACTTGATATTGGTTTTGCAGGTGCACTTGGATTTGGACATCTTACACCTTTTAATATACATTTGTGACTTTCTTTTGCATCTTTATTATATCTGAACATTTTAATTGATTGAACCTATTAGACTGCATAGATTTGTTCTAATTTGGATGCTTCCTCAGCTATGCATTGAACCACAAGAGTATTCTCATCCTCTTTATCCTTTGCATATCTATCATTGCTTCATTTCCAATATTGGCATGGTTTGTCTCCATTCTTCTTTCTATTTCATTTTGGTTATTGTGTTTCCATCTTCCATTAATGAGCCCTCTTCATGATAAATATTTGTATTGGGAATCATAGAGATGGATATTCATTCACTTACCTGTTTGATGTTCCTCCATGATTCCTTTGTATGATTCCAGTATTTTAGTTCCTAAATTTTTATTTGAAAGTAAACTTAGTTAAATGAGCTGATAAAATTGCATATGGAAATGTATGTATGTATGTATGTGTATATATATATGTATGTATATATGTATATATGTATGCATATATATGTATATATGTATATATGTATGTACATATATGTTATGGCAGGATGAAGACCAAATCAACAAGAGTAAGGATTTTCCCACCAAAAGGATTGCTATTTCATTCCAAATCTGTATAGTGTATTCCAACCCCAGACTAGGTTGAAGATAATTAGTTTATAGGTCACAAATCTTGACCTTACAACTTCATCCTTCCATGTTCAATCAAAATAATGATTGAACTCTTACACTTCTAGATTGCAAGAAAAATTTAAGTTTCTTATTACATATTAGCACTCTATGTTGTAAGAAAGCTTTCCTCAAACATGCTTATGGGTCATGTGAAAAGGCATAAAAAGTTATCAAGAACCTCCTTCGGATGTTGGAGAAGTTTTAGGACAGGAATTTCTGTCACCACAATATTTTCTAACTCCAAATGTCTCCAAATCCTTGTATTTGCATATCTTCATCATGACACTTCTTTTAGGACAATGCACTAACCTTCTTATAAATAAATAGAATGGAAAATGACATCACTTCTCACTGTTAGACAAAAATACTATGCTGCAAATTTAGAATGAAGAATACATTGATTATATGATTCTCACTATATGGGGATTAGAGAAGGTGTTAATTATTTCTTGGTTGTCTTGATAGTTATCTTATGGGTTTGAATCATAACCTCGTTTCTCCTTGTGAAGAGTTTACTACGAATCAACATGTTAGCTATTGTTGCAAGCAAAAATAGTGAATCAATATTCTTGAAAAAAATGTGACAAAGGCATGGTTATGGTGTGCATGTGTGTTTGAAGGTTGGTATGCATTCATGAGATGTTGAAGATTCTCTTGGAAGGGTATAATAGATGAGAGACTGAAGTTCATGAGACACGTACCTATTTTTTCTGGGTGGTGGGTTAATTCATTTATCCCTTAGTCCCTTCACTTTTGCATATTCAATGATTTCATTCCACTCTAGTTGCGGCACCACAAGAGGATGCTCATACTTTGTGTTGAGTTTTAGAGTCCTTTTGTACTGGTCTCCTACAATCTTTAGATGTTTGCAAGCTTTCTTTAGAAGTTGGGATCTATTCAAAATATTTTGACCAAAGAACTCCTCCATAGTTTTTATGAGATGATCTTTTACTTCAGGGGCTTGGTCAGTCCAATTTTTAATATAAAACAAATTTGTTACATTAAAAAATTAGTTCAAGGATGAGCAAAAAATGTAGCAACCAATTATAACAACCATAACAAAATTAGTTTAGAGATAGCAGTGACATTGTTCTCATATACCATATCAATTGTATAACATAAGAAAAATCATTTAAAAATGGTACCATAGACTATTTTCTTACATCAATCATTATCAAATTTAAGTGTTATTTGAGACTTTAAGGAAACAAGTCTATTGCAATTAAGTTTGTAAGTTATTTGTACCTATTTCCCATGTTTTAATAAAAGGATACATTTCATCAAGGGCATTATCAATTAGGAGCAACACAAATATCAGAGGCATATATAGAAAGTTTCAGAGGCATATTTTATGATAATGACAATAGAATCATATTAGAGGAAATGATAGAAAGTTTCAGACCTACTATTATGTACAACACAAATATCAGAATCATATCATCACAAGCTCATGGGCATGGAATCAGTCTTTATATATATAGAGAGATCTTTTTAAATTTGCTTGTTACATATTAGCACAAATTTTTTTTTTTTTCAACTACATACATATTCCAAATTCCAAATAATAAAACAATAAAACTCACTCAAACCGTGCTAAGTGACAAGCCATAACCTAGTTCAATTGGTGAAGTTGCTGATTAGCTAGGTTGATTACAAATTCTTGTAGAACCATCATTAGATTAGGTACAATAAAATGAACAATCAATTGTTCCCAGCTAGCATTAACTTGATTGGTTTATTTAGACCCATTGATTATTGTCACAAGCTTTCAAACATAACTATATAAGTAGCGAGTTAGGACGTATGTATGTTAACCTTACATAAATTATAAACTACAACACAAAGGTTGCACTAGGGTAATATACAATTTTAATTATAGAAAACCACTTGATTTGCTCGAGTGGGTGTATGATGGTGAAGAACTATATTAGGTGAGTAAAGCTCACTAGTGGTTATAGGAATACATCTACATTAAAACAATTAGAAACCAGAACTACATATTCATTAGAGTGAGTAGTTCAAGGGTCTTGATCTTGTGTATATAGTTATGTAGGCAGCCTAGTAGGTAGAGTATGCCTCTAGTGTGCAGATGCCTTGGGCATAGTTAGGTAGCCTTGGACATAGTTAGGTAGCACTTAACCATGTATGTATGTATTTATCTATTTATTTTTAGTTGTAATTATATATATATATATATATATATATTAATGACTTTCTAGCAAGTGGTCAACAACAATGAATTTTTTAATCAATTCAGGACGACATCAACAACAAGGGAGGCCAATAAGGTAGAATACTGGCTGATAACCTTACTTTTCAAAGAAGTTCTCACACTTTTCACCAAAGAGTCATGGTCTGTCAATTTGATAGGAATAGCCATGACAATTAAAACCTCAAAGACCTTTTCAGATGTCCTGTGAAAGGCCTTCAACATAATGGTAGGATGAACACCCTTAGACAAAAAATTCGCACATTGTTTAAGAATCACATTGGTGATGACAACAACTATTGTCATGCCATCACCAGCAACAATATCTTGAGATTTCAAAAGCTCTACAAGCATTTTAGCTTAGCGATACTACTTGTAGGTGCTGTACTGCAATCACCATTTCAACTTCTTCTAAAAATTCTCTGTGTTGTCTGCTTTTCCTTTCAAAACCCTAGTAGAAAATCAGAAAATTGAATAGCCTCTAATGAAACTTTGAGTGTTAGATCGAATCCCTCTTGCTCAAAAAAGTTCATTCTTACTTCTCTATGCTGTCTACTTTTCCTCTCAAAACCCTAGCAACAAATCAACAGATCAAATACTCTCTAATGAAACTTTGAGTGTTAGATCAAATCTCTCTCACTTGAATAATTTCATTCTTACTTCTCTATACTGTCTGCTTTGCCTCTCAAAACCCTAGAATCAAATCAGTAGATCGAATACCCTCTAATGAAACTTTGAGTGTCAGATTGAATCCCTCTCACTCAAAAAAGTTTTTTCTTACTTCTCTGTGCTATCAGCTGTACCTCTCAACACCCTAGTAGCAAATCAACATATAGAATACCCTATAATGAAACTTTGAGTGTCAAATTGGATCCCTCTCACTCAAACAAATTCGTTCTTACTTCAAAAAAATATGCTGATTTTTTTTGAAATGCTACTTGTCATTGCAATTTCAATGTCATTTTTTGTTGACGGTATAAAAATCCCATCAAATCATTTGTCATTGGTGTTGATAGTTTGACATGTTGAGCTAGCCATTTGGCATTGATATGTGACATAGATCGGGTTGCATTTTGACAGATATTTTTTTCAATACATCGATGACTATTGAAAGTGTCAAAATTTTAATGACAATTTAGTGACAAAGGCTTTTGATGGATAATTTTTGAAAGGAAAATGGCATAAAAAAAAAGGTCCAAATTTACTAGTGTAGCTATATAAGAAGACTGAATGGGGGTAAAATGTGCTACCTTTGTGAGCTTATCCAAAATTACCATGATAACATCATGTCTCTAAGATGTCAATGGTAACCCAACTAAAAATTCCATAGAGATAGTATCCCATTTCTATTCGGGTATAGAGTGAGGTTGTAAGAGACTTGTTGGGTGCTAATGTTTTGGTTTCACCCTCTGGCACTCTAAGCATCTAGCTACAAAGTTAGCTATATCTCTCTTGAGGCCTAGCCAAAAATATAGTTGTCACAAATTTGCATGCATTTTCTCAACTCTTGGGTGGGCTAAGTATGGTGCTTTATGTGCCTTTGATAAGATGAACCCTGTGAGCCCCTCAAGGACATATACTCTATCTTGATGTCTTAAAAGGCCATATTCCTCATGTTTTGTTTTAATTGCATTGCTAATATCATTTCTAAAGGAATGGATCTTTGTATCCCTATGATTTTTCTTTCCTTTCCTAAATCATCTTTACAAAGGATCTCCTTTTGTTGGTAATCTATGTTGGATTCATGAGATCCCAATCAATCTATGCCCAAATTCACTTTATAATAGCTTAAGGGGATAACCCCAAGGTTTACCTTTGTTGAGAAAGGTCATAGGTTTATTTGAGAGTTTTATCTCTTGAAGCCAATTCTACTTGCCACTTGTCACCTTTCCCCTTAGCCTCTAACCCACACAAATATACTAGAGTAGGAGAAATGAAGGAATTTGTAGCTCCTAAATCAGATAAGATGGAATTTTTTTTATTCTTTAAGACACCTAAAATTTTCACCACTACTCTTTGAAAATATGCTTGACACTGGTCTATAACTACAATTATGTAGTGTGATCACCCTGCATCTCCTACCCTGGGTTTAGAGACTATATATTTTTCAGTATGTTTGATTTGTTCTTTGTGGGAAACCTACTCCATAGTGTCCTTGTTTTCCACATGAAAAATATCTTGTATTTCTACCAAAGTTACGAGAGGGAGGAGCACTGAATTATTAAATTCTTCCTTTTATATTCTTAGATTTGTTTGTGAATTCTATTTTCTAGTGGATCTTTCATTTGAATGTTTTCCTTTGTGGTTTTGGAACTTCTTTTTTTCTCAAAGTGTTTCCCTCCCTTAAAGGATGAATTTAATTGAGAATTTACAATCGCTCAATTGTTACAATGATTGTCATGAGTAGCTTGACTACCCACATGGCCTCCCATCCCTGTGATCACATTTCTTTCAACTAAAAATGATTTAGCAACTACTTCCCTTAAGGTTTTTGGCTCAAAAACTGCTACCCCTCTTGATTCCAAATCATCAAGGTTCCTGATGAACATATATAATACCATAGAACTATCTTCCTTATATCTAGAG
>CM053793.1:608708974-608718974 GCA_028749045.1 Cupressus sempervirens
AAACTTCTTAAGTACCTCATTCATGAGCCACATGAAGGTGCTTGGGGCATTTTTCAATCCAAAGGGCATGACTAACCACTCATAAAGACCCTCCTTGGTCTTGAAGGTTGTTTTCCACTCATCTCCTTCTCGAATCCATATCTGATGATAGCCACTCTTGAGGTCTATCTTTGTGAAGTACTGAGCTCCACTCAAGCAGTCCATAAGATCATCCATCCTTGGCAAAGGAAACTGGTACTTGATGGTTATCCTATTTATAGCTCAAGAATCTGTACACATCCTCCACTCTCCATCCTTCTTTGGTGTGAGTACTGCAGGTACTACACATGGACTTAGGCTCTCTCAAATCAAGCCCTTCCTCAACAACTCCTGAACCTGTCTATTTAGCGCCTTTGTTTCAGTAGGAGTCATCTTGTGAGTAGCCTTGTTAGGCAAACTAGCTCCTGGAATTAGATCTATCTGATGACTGATTTTCCTTACTGGTGGCATTCCATCTGGAACATTATCAGAGATAATATCTCCAAATTCCCCTAGTAAATCTGAAACTTCAAGTGGTATTTCACTACTACTTTCTTTATCTTTAATAGGAATCGAAGCATAGAACATATGCTGATGTTTCATGCCATATAAAAACTTCCTTCCATCAACAAGACAAATCCTAGCACTGCTACATACCTTTTCACCTTCCTTTTTCATGGGCTTCAATTTGTGGCGAACTCCATCCTTCATGAGAGAGTATGTGTTTGCATGTCCATCATGCACTACATGTCTATCAAACTGCCATGGTCTACCCAACAATAGATGGCAAAAATCCATCGAAATAACATCACAAAGAACTTCATCATGGTAACTCCCTATTTTGAATTTTACTAAACATTGTTCACTTACCGGGACCTTATGATCATCTTTTACCCAAGCAATCTGATAGGGCTGGGGATGTTTCTCCCTCTTGAGCTTTAGCTTAGAGACCATCTCTTCTGATACCAAGTTATCAGTGCTACCACCATCAATGATCACATCACAACATTTATCCTCACAATTGCATCTGGTACAAAATAGACTCCTCTGTTGTCCTGGTTCAATCTCACCAGTTAGTAGGAATCTTTCATTTACCAAGGTCTATCCTCTTTCTACATCCTCTGAATGTGATGATTGTGCATCTTCATCCACATGAGCAACCCTAACTTGGCCCTTAGCTCTCCTATCTATCCTTCCTTGTCGTTGAGGGCATTCAAAGGCATGACGAGCTTCTTCATTGAAATGGAAACAGGTACCACAGAAGCCTCCTCTTCCTTGTCCATGTCCTCTACCTCTTCCTCTCTGATTTCCAAAGTCTTGATCATGGGAGCGATTGAAACCCTCATTCCTTTGGTTCCTGCTAGTACCCACATCTTCATTTTTCTTTTGGGTTTCATTGAAGCCTCCAGATGATCTACCTCTTCCCCTTCCTCCTTGACCGTGCCCTCTTTGTCTTCCTTCAAACCTTTTATTTAGCTTCTCTTAAACTCATAGGGAAAACTAGTATGCCTCTTCAACACTGGTCATTCTTACCAGACTTAATTCCTCCTGGATGCTAGGTCGCAACCCACTGATATAATGAGCAACATTCTCCTTATTTGCTTCTACATGTCCCGCTCTAATCAAGAGTTGGTAAAATTCCTCTGTATATTCTTGGACTGATCTTCCTGCTTGCTTTAACCCATGTATCTTCTTAAACAAATCAAGCTCATAGTCCACAGGAATGAACTGCTTCTTCAATTTGTCGACCATGCGATCCCATCTTGTGATTTTCTCCTTTCCTCTTCTGTTTCTTTCCAATTGAACCTCTTGCCACTAGATTTTGGCATGGCCTTTCAGTTTGGCCTTTGCAAACTTAACCCTATCTGGGTCCCTGATATCCTCATACTCAAAGTATTCTTCCAGTTCATTGATCCAATTGATCAACTCATCTGGTTTCAGATTTCCTGAAAATACACCCACTTCAATTGTGGGTCTTTTCCCAAACTTAGTAATGGCCCTAAAAATCCTTTCCTGTGCATGATTCAGAACTTCCTTGTCAAATTCCCCTTCTAGTCCCATAACTTCTTCTTCATTGTCATCCTCACTGTCGTCACCAGCGGCAACATTTGCTTCTCTATGGAACTCCTCTTGCAATGCCTGCACCTGCCTTTGGAGGGCTCTAACCTCCTTAAGATTAATAGCTCTAGCCCTTCCACCATGCTCTCTTCATGGAGGCATCTTCTAACTTGATCCCACAACCACACAATCTTGGTGCAAACTGCCTCTCAGTCGGCGCTCTGTCTACACACTCAGGAAAACTAGCTCTGATACCACTTGATGGGGACACAACTCAAGAACCAAAATGGACACAACAAAAAGGGAAAATTATATTAATTAAGAAAATAAGCTAGTACAAACAGTACAGGAAAATAAACTTCAAAACATTCCCTAAGGGCTTACAATAGCATAAATTTGGAGATAATTTCTCCTTTCAGTACCTCCTCTCAAACTCCACTTCGAACTGCCTTTTACAATGCTAGAAATCTCCTTAAATAGACCCCAGAGGGTTAAGGACTAGGAGTAAATTATAGAAAGTGCTAGAAGGCATCCACAGACCAAATAGAAGGTTCCAAAAGCTGCATTGGAAGTCAGTGCAAATCTAGAAGAATCTAGAAACGGTAACCAAACTTTCGGGAGGCATAACTTTTGAACCGTAGCTCCGATTGACAAACCATTTACATTTTCGGAAAGCTCTCAAAGTGTTCTATAGACCTATGGACAAGCTTTGCTTGTCCCCCATTTTTTGACCCTTTTTGAGGTCATTTAATGCCCCTAACCTGACTTTGAAGCATTCTTAGGAGGTCTCCAAAACCTGAAAAATTGCAATAACTTTCAAACCATGGGGCATTTTGACCTGCTTCTTTTTTTGGAGTGCTCTAAATCACAATTACATTCATCTGGCCAATTCACACCTTCTAGGTCACCAAAATGATGGCCAAATTGCATGCTCCTATTTTTTTAGGATTTTCAAACACACTGATAGTGGAACTGTGAGAGTTGGAACCTTTATTTGACCCAAATGGGTATCCAAAAATGTAAACACATGAAACAGAAACTAAGTCTAAGTATATTTTTTTGGGTGACACGGGATTGCCCTTATACCTTTGGATGCTCCTGCATCAATTTGCATTATAAATAATCATCAACAGATATCTGTATACATATTGGCAACCAAATGTATAGTATCACATTATTATGTGATTGGGCTCTTTGATATATTGTTCATTGGTGGACAAGTTGTGTTACAATTATCTTAATCATATGTAACAAATAATCCCCTGAAGAGGCATTACTCTACATGGCCAAAGGCCACATAGAGCCATGACTCTTTAGAATTCATGACTCTCCACCTTATATTTATGAACCATGCAAAACATTGATAAAACAATAATCAATTTTGGCATTTTTGTATCAGCAGTCTGCATTCTATCAATATTCTCCATTACATATATAACTTGTAGGTGTATCATAAGTTGATTCAAATCAATAGAAATACACAAAGGGAAGTCAACTTTGCTTCCATAGTCCCAGAGATATGCAAAGAATAGGCTACTCATTGTTATACAAGTATGAATTATATTGCTCCCGTAGTAATTGTTTTATCTATCAGAGATCCAAATAAAACTAACATGGTATCAGAGCCATTCTGATTAGGAAAACTATTACACAATATATATTTAAAATCTCAATTTTTGAGGAAGGGGCTAAAACTCTAAATTATTAAAAATGATAAATTATGTAAGACTAGAGGATAGGCTTGAGGGTGCATCTAACTTCTCTTCATGGAAAATTAGAGTAATGCTAATATTAAGGGAAATGGAATTAGAAGAATTCATTGAATCAAACATGCCTATGCTTGAAAATGGACCAAAGAAAGTAACATAGAAAAGACATAATAACAAAGCAATGAAGATCATTATAGATTCTGTAAAAGATCATATTCTACCATCCATATCTAGTCTTAAATCTACATTTGAAATGTTCTCCACAATTAAAGATACATTTGAAATCAATAATACTAGAAGATCATTAACATTAAAACAAGATCTACTATACATTAAGATGAAAAATGGAGAATCAGTCACCTCATATTTTTTAAGAATTTATGAACTAAAAGATCAACTAGCAACAATGGACAATCGAGTTGGTGACAAAGAACTCAACATGATAGCACCAAGAGGTCTTCTATTATCATGGGAAACATTTATTTGAGGGTTAAGTTCTCATCTTGAACTTCCAAAATTTGATATATTAAAAAATTAATGCACTCAAGAAGAATATATACTAGTCTTAAGAGGTCTAAGTACAAATCAAGAGGGAGATATCCAAGCACTTCATGTAAAACCAAATAAGAAGAGAAAATTCAAATTCAACAAGAAGGAATCCAACAAATCCTTCAAGAAACATGATTGGTCAAAAGTTAGATGTTTTAAATGTGACAAAATTACTCATCTTGACAAATTCTATCTTGAAAAGAAAAGAATTCAAGCAGCGCTAGCCGAAATCAAAGAAGAGGGTGAAGAGAGAGAAAGAAGAGAAAAATATGAATTTTACTTAGCTCTTTCAGGTGAATTAAATTCAAATAAGAACCTTGGATCATCGACAGTGAAGCATCTCATCACATTACTAGTTTTAAAGACAAATTTGAAACCTTCTCCGAAAAAGCATTAGATGAAGTTGCCATTGGATATAACTCTACTCACCCTATTAAAGGAATAGGTTCTTGTTCAATTAAACTAAATAAAAGAAGCATTCTACAACTCAAGAATGTCTTATATGTACCAGGGATTAAAAGAAACTTAGTTTCTATTTCTAGCCTTGTTGATCAAGGTTTCATAATCACATTTCTAGAGGACAAAGTTCTAGCCTAGCCCAAGAATTCTAATATCAAGAAAGCTATTTCTATCAGTTTTAGAGATGAAAGTCTTTACAAACTTTGTAGTAGCTAAGATGCAAAATTAGCTCTAAGTCATGAAACATCAAACTCCATTGAAATTTGGCATAGGATGTTAGGTCACCTTAAGTACCAAACTTTATCATCGATGGGAAAAATAGTAAAAGGTTTACCTAGCCTAAAAAATTGATCATTCAAAAGTATGCAAAGGATGTTCTTTAGGAAAAAACACTAAACAATCATTTCCTAAAAACAATCACAAATCTAAATCCATCCTTGAATTAATCCACACTAATCTTTGCGGTCTTATGTCTATACCTTCTCTTAATGGATTTTTATTCTATATAATTTTTATTGATGATTATTCTAGAAGAACCTAGATATATTTCTTGAAAAAAAAGGAATCAACTAAAGTTTTAGCTAAATCCAAATATTTCAAAGCCTTAGTTGAAAATCAGTTAGGACACAATATAAAGACCCTAAGATCAGACAATGTAGGTGAATATACCTCTAATAATTTTAAGAATTTTTGCATTACTATTGGGATTAAGAGGGATTTTTTATACCTTATAATCCACAATGAAATGGGATTGTGGAATGTAAAAATAGATTGATTGTTGAATCAACCAAAGCAATGATGCACGATCAAAACCTTCATACTTCCTTCTGGGCCAAAGCATCTAACACTATAGCCTACATTCAAAATAGATGCCCACACTCAACTTTAGAAAACACCACTATAGAAGAAGTATTCACTGGCATTAAACTTGATCTAAGTCATTTGAGAATATTTGGATGTCCAGTTTATATTCACATACCTAAAGAGAAAAGAACAAAATAGAACCTTTTGGGAAAAAAAGGAATATTTATTGGATATAGTGAAACAACTAAAGGATATAGAGTCTACATTCTAGGATAAAGAACAATTAAGATTAGAAAAGATGTAAAATTTGAAGAAAATAGTGCCTTTAAAATTTCCGAAAATAGTGATGAATCTATTACTGAGTCTATTCCTGAAGAAGATCAACAAATAGAAATTGAGAGGGAGGATGATTCTAAACACTCCTCTTCCACTATGCCTATTAAATAAGAATCTAAGAATATCATTAATAAAAAAAGGCCACTTTGGGTTAGGAAAATGATAAAGAGAATCATGTTGAACCTAATGAAGTTATGTGAGAGAGCAAAAGAACTAGAAATCAATCATGTTATGTTGCCCTGTTGATTGAACTTATAAAAATAAAACCTTCTAATGTGAAAGAAGCACTTTCAAATTAGTCTTGGAAAGAAGCAATGATTGAGAAATATAAATCTATATTAAAAAATGATGTATGGGATGTGGTACCAAGACCTAAGAACAAATTAGTTGTTTCTTCCAAATGGTTGTTGAAACTTAAACATGCATATCATGGTAGCATCAAAAAATACAAAAATAGATTTTTAGCATGAGGGTTCTCCAAGAAAGAAAGCATTGATTATGAAGAAAAATTTTCTCTAGTTGCTAGATATTCTTCTCTCAAAACCATCTTGGCTATTGCAACATCCAAGGGTTGGAAGGTACACCAGATGGATGTCAAAACAACATTCCTCAATGGAAAGATTGAAGAAGAAATTTACATTGAGCAACCAGAAGGGTTCAATACTCATGATAGAAAAACTCATGTTTGTAAGTTAAAGAAAGAACTTTATGGTCTCAAAAAGGCTCTTAGAGCTTAGTATGAAAGGATAGACAACTACAAACTAAAGTTAGGATATTCCAAAAATAAAGTTGATCCTAACTTATATTTCAAATTAGATGGTGATGATATGATTATACTTATGTTATATGTTGATTATTTATTGATAACAGGTGAAGAATATCTCATAATGAAATGCAAATAAGAACTCACAATAGAGTTTGAAATGAAAGACTTAGGTCTACTTCACTACTTTCTTGGATTAGAAGTCTGGTAGTAGGATAATTGCATTATTCTAAATCAAGGAAATGCACAATGGATATCTTAACTAAATTTGGAATGATGGAATGTAAACCTCTAGCTACTCCTATGGAAGTAAATTTACATAAGTTGAAAGATGATGTGATCCAATCTGAACCTATAGATTCCACTTACTATGGGAAGATTATTAGATCTTTAATTTATTTGGTTAATACTCATCCTAACATATGCTATGCTACTCACACCTTGAGTCAGTTTATGTGTGCACCAAAGAAGATACATCTACATGTAGAAAAATAAAATTTTAGATACTTAAAGAGGTACTATTGGAATAGGAATCAAATATGAGAAAGTCAACATCGAAATTCATAGATATTCAGATTCAGACTAGGTAGGCAGTCCTATTGAACGTAAAAGTACTTCTAGATATTGCTTCAGTCTAGGATTTGGAATGATTTCTTAAGTTCCATCAAAGTAGTATACATCACATCTTCTTTGGGTGCTAGAGAATTGGTGTGGTTACGAAAGTTGTTGTTAGATTTTTTTAAAAGACCTTTGAAGCCCACTATGGTTCACTGTGATAATCAAAGTTGCATCAAGCTTTCAACCAATCCAGTATTCCACAATTGCTCCACACATATTGAAATTACATTTCATTACAATCAAGATATGGTGAATCAAGGAATCATTCAACTGAAGTATACTTGTACTAATGAGCAAACTGTTGATATCTTTACCAAGCCTCTTGCTAAAGTGAAGCTGAAATACTTCAAAGAAAAGCTTGGTATGATTAATTTGTAATATTGAATATTAAATCAAATTTTAAATTCATATGTGTTTATGCTCTTATTGTTTGTTAGTAGCATCATATGTAATGAGAGGTGATGATCTTTCATATACATATTTATTTAGAAGGTAATTACTTACAAGGTGATGATCTTGTAAGTAATAGGCATGTTATCATGGACATCTCTAGACATTGCCTCAATCAATTATAGATCATAGATAAAAAAATTCATGTTATTATCATGTACATCTCTAGAGATTTCTCTGAGCAATTAGAGATCATGAGTAACAAATTTTCATGGACATCTCTAAACATTGCTTCATGCAATTAGAGATCATGAATTCGTATAGACATCTCTAGACATTGCCTCGAGCAATTAGAGATCATAGGTAATATCCTTATTATGGCTTCTCTAGATATTGTTTTAGATAATTAGAGATTTTAAATATGTATTATGATAAATATTCATAATTTTATAGAATGAAGATCAGATAAAGTTATTAAATTTCTATATTGAAATTGTAATGGTATTTACTTCTCCCTTGCTAAAGAGGGAGTGTTAATGTTTTAGCATTAGTAGAAGTAATACTTGTTTATCTGATATACTAATGTGTGTTTATGTGTAATAGATAACAAATAAAATTTGTTATTGATGATTATTAAATTCAATGCATACATACATACATATATATATATATATACACACACACACACACATACATACATGTGTGTGTGTGTGTGCTTTGGATAATATCCATTGGTATTATAAATAATTATCAGTAGATATTTGTATACTTATTGGCAGCCAAATGTATAATATCACATTATTATGTGATCGATCTCTTTGAAATATTGTTCACTGGTGGACAAGTCGTGTTACGTTTATCTTAATCATATGTTAAAAATCATGCCCCCAAAGAGGCATGATTCTACGTGGCCAAAGGCTACATAGAGCCATGACTCTTCGAGAGTCATAACTCTCCACTTTATAATTATGAACCATGCATAACATTGATAAAACAATAATCAATTCAAGGAATTTTTGTATTAGCGGTCTGCATTCTATCAATATTTTCCATTACATATATAACTTGTAGGTGTATGAGAAGCTAATTCAAATTAGTAGAAATACACAAAGGGAAGTCAACTTTGCTTCCATAGTCCTAGAGATCTACAAAGAATAGGCAGCTCATTGTTATAAAAGTAAGAGTTAAATTGCTCCTGTGTTAATTATTTTATCTATCAGAGATCCAAATAAAACTAACAAAAATTTGATTAGATAGACTCTGGTAAAGAAAAATAATTGTTTATCTCAAGGAAGCAAAGAAAAACTGAGAAAAAGAGTAAAATACTAAGGAGTGTCAAGTAATGCTAGTATCAACTGAGCCACAGTTAGTGTCGAGGAAATCTAGGATATTCCAAAAATGAAGTTGATCCTAACTTATATTCCAAATCAGATGGTGATGATATGATTATACTTGTGTTATATGTTGATTATTTATTGATAACAGGTGAAGAATATCTTATAAAGATATGCAAACAAGAACTCACACCAAAGTTTGAAATGAAAGACTTAGGTCTACTTCACTACCTTCTTGGATTAGAAGTCTAGAAGCAGGATAACTACATTATTCTGAATTAGGGAAATACAAAGTGGATATCTTAACTAAATTTGAGATGATGGAATATTAACCTGTAGCTACTCCTATGGAAGTAAATTTACATAAGTTTAAAGATGATGTGATCCAATTTGAACCTACAGATTCTACTTACTACAGGAAGATTATTGGATCTTTAATGTATTTGGTTAATACTCGTCCTGACATATGCTATGCTACTCACACCTTGAGTCAGTTTATGTGTGCACCAAAGAAGATACATCTACATGCAGAAAAATATATTTTGAGATACTTAAGAGGTACTATTGGAATAGGAATCAAATATGAGAAAGTCAACATCAAAATTCATGGATATTTAGATTCAAACTAGGCAGGTAGTCCAATTGAACATAAAAGTACTTTTGGATATTGCTTCAGTCTAGGATCTGGAATGATTTCTTGGTCCAACAAAAAATATACTACAATTGCTTTAAGTTCCACCAAAGTAGAATACATCACATCTTCTTTGGGTGCTAGAGAATCGGTGTGGTTATGAAAGTTGTTGTTAGATTTGTTTAAAAGACCTTTGAAGCCCACTATGGTTCACTATGATAATCAAAGTAGCATCAAGCTTTCAACCAATCTAGTATTCTACAATTGCTCCAAACATATTGAAATTCCTTTTCATTACACTCAAGATATGGTGAATCGAGGAATCATTCAA